>LN483853.1:0-76732 GCA_900002565.1 Culicoides sonorensis
GCGTTATTTTCAAAATGGCCGTTATTTTCAAAATGACCGTTATTTTCAAAATGACCGTTATTTTCAAAATGACCGTTATTTTCACAATGGCGGTATAAGTATTAAAATTAAAACTTAATTATATTCAATGAAACGAGTCCCATCGAAATGCACTTTTCTAAACCACCCAGTGGTTAGAATTTCCCATTTTTATATATAACCATGAATGGGTTAATTTTATATGAATTTTAATTTTCATCGTCAGTTTCATCAACATTCAAATTAAAACAAACATAACCAAATTAGGTCAGATAAGCATTTTAATTTTAACATAAAATTGATTAAAATTTAGTTTTCAAGTTAAATTACATAGTAAAAAAAGAATTCAAAGATGATTACCAGCATGATGCATTTAAATTGTGTTTTTGTACAACAAAAAAAAAAATAACATTTGATTAAATTTTATAATTTAAAACAGTAATTACACATTTTATATCTGTATTTTAAACGTAACGATCACACTAATAGAGACCAGACCAGGCATTTGTTTTGAATTAGTAATGATGATTTTCCTCTCTAATTAAATTTAAAATAAAAACTACATTCAACAGACAAACAGACCAAGAAACAAATTACCATCATTAGAAATTACTACAAAAAAAAAGTTTCCAATGATAAAATATTGAGGGAAATTTAGAATGCTCTTTCCTTGTCTTCCCACTGTCTCATGTGAACGTACCAATCTGTTTCAATTAACCTAGTTTTCTGAATAATGCAACTCAATTTACCAGACATCCCATAAAATTCTTAATGAATTGACTCAAATTACACACATACACACACACACACACACACACACATTAAATAGAAATATTTATAGTTTTCAGATATCACACAGATTTGATAAAACAGAAGTGGTAATAAAATATCATTTTGAATTGATATTTGAGTTTCCAGTTCAGTGTTCCAAACTAAAATTGATAGAAGAAGTTTTAACTAAAAAGGAAAATGAAGAGAGAGAAGGAGAAAATGAAAACAAACAATTGATACTAGTTCAATATCATAGGGAATCAGTGTACCAGGTGGTTCTTAATATAATTAAATTTGATTCAATTATTTGCAATCAAGTTTCAAAGTTTATTTTTCTACTTTAAAATCATTGCAATTATTTTTTTTTCAACTAATGAACTTTTCATGTATTATTAAATGATTTCTAATAAAAATAACTGTTTGAATTTAAAATGTGATTAATATGAAATGAATTTAAAGCAATATTTTTTGAATTTCATTTCAATTTATTGTAATAAAAGTCATTCCAGTCTAAAACAAAAAAAATATTTTTATTTTCATACATTTAAATTCATCTTATTTTTCTTCAGGTGAACTCGTTCTCCTGATATGCATTTAAATGTAATGTGATCAGACATGCGAGTAATATGTAAAAATGTGATGAATATTTAAAATATCATGAAAAAATACACACTTCACAGGTGAGCACACTCCTCGCATTGTTTTCAAGCGTATATGCAATAGATTTTAAATGACAGAGCAAGTCCTTTGTATTGGGAGACGTTTTCAACTTACAGTGTTTGTATATAAAATACAATATCGCGTTATCATATCTTTGAACACAAAAAAAATATGATACAACATTGCACTTATTGGTACAGGCTTGAAATAATAAGACATTTGACGATACAAGTAACATGTACCTTGATCATGGATCATGATGAAATGAAAGAAAATGTATGTGAAATGTAAAAATGCATTTTTTTTCTTACATTTTTAATAGAAAATGCATTAAACTGTGTACTTGGCTTCCTGTTACGTGTCGTGTCAAGTCTTGTTTTGTATGAAAGATTAATGCATCATACTTTAATCAAAACTTATACAATTGCATTACGCTCTAAATTAAAAACGTCTCACAAAGAAACCCGCATTATATGCATAGATTAAAATAGTGCCCAGAATATTCGTAGTTATGTTGAGGACTAAGTTCATCTTGACCTTGTATGAGCTTTATTTCGTTAATGTTCATCAATTAGGCAATTTCTTACAAATTGATGGCCTCTACTAAAATATCTCCTTTGCTGTTGATTCCAGTCTGACTCATCATTAGAATGTCTAATTTTTCGTGTACAGCCTTAAGCGAATCTTAAATTTCTTTATTTTCATTCCAAGCAAGTTCTCCACATGGCTCAATTGTTATTTTGATTTTAGAGCTTTCGTTGTTTTTCATGTTAATGAATTTAATTTTTTTTTCATTTTGGTTGTCCATAAAAACGAACTATTACCCGAATTAACAGGAAATGCATTAAAAATGGAATTCATCAAAATACCTGTAAGCGTTAATCAAAGATCTCCGTCTCCGAACCAAGTCAATTTGTACTGCGGCGAGTTTTTAACTTACAGTGTAGATCATGGCAATGAAATAAAATAGTAAAAATTTGGTTTCACAAACAAATTATTATGAAAGTTTATCTTTAATTAAACCCATTTACGCTTTTCTTCATTTTCTAATCCTTGCATTGTATAAAATTCTGCAAACGATAAGATAAAAAATTAACTCAGGTACATGTCAATTTAAACAACCCTCAGGTATTTGTCTAGGTGAGAAGAATAATAATGAAAGGACATAACACAGATTTATCTTTCCTTCCTGAAAACAATAGAAAAACTTTTAAATCCTTTCTTCCTTTTCCAGTTCTTCTTTTTGAAATAAGCTAGAACATACATTTAAAAGTGAAATAAAAAAAAGGGAAACAAAGATTAAAGAAAAAGTTAAAAACTAAAAAAATAATCATCTTAGCATATGATTTTAATTGCATTCTATTCTCTCTCATTTCATGCAAATTTTACTTTATTTTTATATTAAAATTCAAGTAGCTTATAACAAAATAATTTCTATTTTTTCTTTAAATTTAAGGTAAATTATCGACATAATCTCAGTTTTAATGACAATGATTTGCCTACAGCAATTTAAATTTAATGAAATGTAGTTATTTTTTTTCTTTGAGGCATAACCTTGATTAATATTTCAATTTTGAATTCAAATACCTTTAAAATTGATACAAAATCATGATTATTTGAAATTTTTTATTACATTTTAATTCAAATATTAACCGTCAATTTATTTTGTATTCAATTTTTGATTTTATTATTAAAATTTTCATATAATGATATTATGAAGCGAATTACATTGAAAAAATTTTTATTTTAACTCAATATTTTAAAAATATAAATAAAATACGATTTAAATTTTGATTAAGGTTTATTCACACACCTAAAAAACAGCAACAAACACAAAAATTACAAGAAAAAAAAATTTGAATTGACTTTTCAATATCACCATTGACACCAATAGCTGCCTACACATTACGATTACGATGTAAATCTAGATCTGATGAGGTTTGAATTGAAATTAGATAAAAATTTTAAGTATTTTACTATTTTTAATGTCATTTTAACGTGGAATGCATCATCATCATCATTGAAATCTTTGAATGCAGATTGATTTCAACAGTATCACGACTGTAAATTGAATTCAATCCAAAAATAAAATTTAATAGCAAAACAATGCTTAAATAAAACCTACAAAAAAATATCAAAATAAAACCTGTTGGTTTTTTTTTGATGGTGTGGTACGCGAGACATGCAATGGTGTTTAACACAATAAATTACGAACATAAACCAAAATAACACTGTTTTATATAATAATAATTTTAATAACAAAAACAATAACAATCATAATGTCATATTAAATAAAACATTTATATTCATCATCTTTAATGTATTAAACAACAAAGAAATGAAATGAAAAAAAAAAACAATAGACCACGCAGATATTCAATCAGACAGTAAGTCGCGATTTAAAGAGGTACCACCTCAAATATGACCATATCAGAAATTTTGTATAGAAAATGATGACAACGAAAAAAGACCAAAACAAAAGAACTGTGATTGCAGTTAACCATCATTTATGGTATAAGCACGCAAAACAATTAACATGAATCGAAAGTGAATATCGTTGTTTTTATTGAATTTTAATGGAAAAATTTAAACGTAAAATTAATGATAGGCAAAAATGCATTTTGAGACACTGGTCAGGGGAAAATTTAAGTAAATTTCTGGGCAGTCTCGGTTATGCACAATGTACCTGACTCATGTTCTGAGTGCAAATAGCAAATAACCGTCCTAGAAATTTGATTTGAAGACACCAATGAAACCAGTGAGACATTGATGAAAAATTAAGAAAAAACACTAGTTTTGGGTTGAAAGTCCGAGAGCTTCTTAAATTGATCATGTTCGGGTCTTAAAATTCATGACAAAACGTCTCAAGATGTCCCATGTTCATATTTCATATTTTTACATATTTTTTTGGGTACTTATTACATAAAAGAGCAATATTTGGTTGTATTGAGAAAGTAAGTCAATGTAATAATAAAAATAATACAAAAAAAAACAAAAACAAATCACTTATGATTTTTTTGTTGTGGCTTAAAGAAAACTATTGTTTGTTTCTTTACCATAATATCTGAAAACAATGTAATAAATCATATTATGACAGTAAAAAAAGTGAATTTCATTGATAATCATGAATTATTCAATTATTGAAAAAATCAAGAATGATGACCCAATTCATATGGGAAATAGTTGTTTTGGGTCTGTTCGATTTTTTCAATCAGAATATTTCACAGTCAAAATAAAAACAAATTAAATTGAAACAAACAAGCTGTTTATCGAAAAAAAAAATTGTTATGTTTTGAAGAATAAAGATTTATTTACACTAAAAAAACATTTTCTTGATATTGCATTTCAGTCTGAACCTTTAAGGCATAGACAGCTTTTCTTTTGAATATATCATGAAAATTGTGATAAGAAATCCTTTATTTAAAATTGTTTACTTTTATTTTTTTTTATTTGTTACATTTCCATGGAAGACAAAATAAATAAAAAATTCAAAATACATCTCAAGGAACAGCAAAAATATGTTAAGGCAGTCTAGTTTACTAATTTAGGACTCTCTTGGGCATCATCATCGACACAATTCAAAAACGTTCGCTGTAAATGGTATCCATTTGAATATTTCACATTTAAACTACACATTTCCAGTCTTCAAGAAAAATTATAATTATAATTTTTCAAAACTATTTCAATTCAATTCGTTTGAGACATTTCATTTTTTTGTATTTTTTTCTTCAGAGTGAGGCGCTGCCATGACGAGACTGTGGCACATTTCAAATAAGGAATGAAATAAAATGAAGTTCATTGTCTCAAGGGTTCAATGTACAAAAAAAATAAACTTTTTCATTTCTTTTCATTTCATTCAAAAAAAACAGTTAAACTTCATCAAATGTTAAATGTATTTCAAAATTTGACTCACACACAATGACGTTGAATTTAAAGAAAATCAAAAGTTTTCTTGTTCATGTAATATTTTTTTTTTTTATATACAATTGAAAGTAAAAGATCATAAAAATAAAAAAAAAAAAATACAAAACTTTTGTCAAAAGAAAAGAAAACTGAAAATTCAAATGTGTATGATAAAAATAATGAATTTCAAAGAGAACACCATTAACATGTAATTGTTTCCTTCCCTATCTTACGATTCCATGGACATTTTCTTTTCTTTCTTTGTTTATCATTAAAAGAATTTTGTTTTTTTTCCATTTCTATATAAATTAAGATCGTGTAATTCAAGAAGAAAATTAAATGCAAGGCCTTTCTTTGTATTTTATTTTTCTTTTAATTGAAGAAAATGAGATAATAATCCGTTTTGCGCAACATTTTTATTATTGGGGACTCGATTATTTGTCTTTTTTCTTCTTTGTTTTAATTACAAAGCTACCTTAAAAATAAAAATAAATAAAATTAGAGACCACTTTACGATAATTTGTACCTTTTTGTTTTTTTTTTCATTTAATTTTGTTTTGTATAATTAAATATCCGCATTGATTTTTTTTCACTCTTTCCTGATTTTTTTTTTTAAAATCATTCAAATTCTCATTACAATCTCATTATGAAAGGTCTCACTCATAATTGAAACCGAATTTTAGTTCTTCATTTATTTCATTTAAAAGTAACAAAAATGCGTGTGTGTGGGATGCACTTCAATGTCGATATTTTGTTTATTTAAAATCCATTCTAGATCAAAATTCAACGTGAGACGTTTTTTCCTGGTTCCTTTTATGACATGACATACGCACATGTAAGTTTGACCTTCAATTCAGATATTGACATGGTTACATACCTGAAATGAGATAAGAATAAAAAATTAATATTATTAGTATTGAATTTTTAAATAAATTAAATTGAATAAAATTAAAAGTTTGACCTGAATTCGCTTAAATTTAGTATAAAATGACTGTTTTTTGTTCATATCACTTCGTTTACGGTTTTCAAACATTCTTGACAGTATTCAAATAATATAAAATTAAAATTATATCATTAAAACGTAATTTAACATAAAAAAAACTCCTAGAAACTGTAATAAAAATTAAATGGAAATAAACGTTATAAATATCATACACATTTTTTGTAATATTTCACGGTTCAGATCACTTTCCATATCTAATTTACAAACAAATAAGATAAATATGCTCCAATTATCATTAGAAGTCCACACACGCTCATTGAATTAAAGAGTAATAAAAAGATGATTTAATTATAACTGTTCTTATTAATGGCATTTAATTCAATCATTCAATAAATTGAGGAATTCCTTTCAAAAAATGTTGGAGTGACTTCATGAGAATCTTCATCATAGGCTCTCAACGAAAAACTCACTCAAAAACGATGTTAATTCACTTCAATTCATTCATAAGAAAAAAAAATCCATTGTTACTTTTCAACGAAATCGTCTCACTCTTAAGCAATGAAAATCTAACGGAATCACACATTATTTTTTTCAACATTTATATTAACTGTAATTAGAGACATTTAAGATATTTTCATTATCACCATCATCATCATCATAACATTAACATAATTATAAATGGCATCAAGTTACATGAATTAACATGTTCATTCGCATTTTTTTTTTTTGTTTTATTTTAATAACACTTCATTAAAATTATAGTAACAATAACCCATATCCACAGGCCTTAACTAATGCTTGAACATACATTTCACTGAGAATACGAGGAAACACACACGAAGACATTGAAAATGACGTTGAAAAAAAAAACATTAAATTATATTAATTTACATTTTCTTTTCATTCAGTGTGTATGTGTGTGTGCTAAACACACGGTAATCATCACAAATTAAATTAATTTTAAGACATAGACATAGAGGAATGAAATGTGGGTATTATTCAGTGTTGTGTAAAAAATGACCGAATTTAAATTGCTCATTTTTATTAAACTTTTAGCACAATGATCACATTGTGATGATACGTTTTTTTTTGTTGTTTAAATGTTTACAGTTCCTACACAGGTGGAAAATTACATTGTTTCTGGATTTCTTTTTTTTTAATTTTTTTTTTCTTTCTTATGACTATTAATTTAATTTAACATTTGTGTTCGCTTCTGTTTAGTTCTTTGTTTGTTTAAATGTAGGTGAACTAATTTTTTGTATGTAATTTATTTTGTCGATTCATGTAAAATACTTAATAATTCAGACGTGAGAAGGTCAGTGATTTTTCAACATAAATTTGAAATTTAACCGTTATGACGTGATTCGGATGATGTCAAAACTTTCAAGAGAGCTGATTCTTTTAGCAGAAGTAAATTTACTCATGTAATATTTATAAGTGAAAATTTCCTCATTTTTCTTCACTCTAATGTCATATCAGAGTATTATGATAAAAAAAAAATAATATAAAACGAAGAAAAATATTTTATGTGACATAAAAAGGAAACTATTCAGGATCAGGATATTACAGATTAAGCCAACAGCCAATTCAATATGAAAAAAGTGGGATATAAAAGGAGAAAATAAAATGGTAAAAAGAACGAACGATAAAAAGACATTTCTATTTTATAGCTCTTTTATAACCTTTGGGCATTGAGATGACACAATTTGAAAAGATAACGCTATACCATTGACAGCGCATGAATAAACAGAGTAAAACACGGGTAAAAGACATTTAAACACACAAAAATAGTTATATCAAGATGTTATTCCATGATAATGATTGAACGACTGTGTCAATTTTCAGAATACTTCATCACATAATTTGTAAAAGTGAAAATCCATAAAAAAAATTGATTTATATTTTTTTTTGATCAAGTGTTAACACAATTTATCATTTTCTTTTATTATTTATGACAATTTATTCATGACACCTGTTTTCCAAGGACATTAAATTGAATTGAATAGAGATCCTCCCATGTGACAGGTATTCACAATGTAAAATCTCATTGAATTTTCATTTTTCATGAATCTGATTACATTAAAAAAAAGTATGAAAGGCAAAAGTGTGTCACTATGATATCATAAAAAAAATAATGTCAGGATATTGTTTTAATATTTATATTGCTTGTGTATAACCTTCATTTTATGTGAAAATTTATGGCCCTTCATGTGTGTGCACGTGTGTGTGTTCAAAACGGTTTTATGTGACATAATCAAAATATGATGCAAAATTTAAAACGGATATTGAATAAAATTCAATGAAATTACAAGACCCGTAGGAATGAAATTCAAACGATTCTACGCGTTCTTGGCTGTTCAAGGTCAGATTCTAAATGAAATAGCAACAAAGCTGACATCTAACAAAAATGTGTTCAATATCAACAAAATCAATTTTAATTTTTTACTTAAATTCAGATTTCTTTGAAAATTAAATAAATACCAGTTTGTAGTAAAATTTCAATCTAAACGAATAAGTCATTGGCACCTGATTTGAGTAAACGATGACTCATTCACTTTATTTTATAACATTTCTTGTGAAATACATACAAAACAGGTAAATGTAAGAATAACTTAAATCTTGTTATGCCTCTTGTCGTGTTTTTTTTTCATTAAATTTTTATTACCTTTCGTTTTTTTTTGTATTTTAATATTTTTATTTACTTAACTCAATTTTATCTCAATATATTCAAAAAAAATACTCACTGGTAATCTTTCACAGTTAGCACCAGCATTTCATATCATATGGGTATGAACTTGATAGTTTATTCAAGTGTTTAATTTTTTTAAAAGTAACATTTACAAATCAAATTCAACAAAATAAATGAACGAAATGTAGAACTTTATTAGAGACATTTATCAAAAAAGAAATTCAAGTGAGTGAAAAACAGACACAACGAAGTAAATATTAGTAATGCGTGATTAATCGATTCAATGGACTATGTTGAATTTTATCTTAAATTTTTTTTTTTGATGAGCATGCATGATGATCTTTTGATGGTATCTCAATGCAAGCACATTCTGATGGTGTTGTTATAATTGTTGAACATTTCCAAGAAATTTCGTTTTACTGAGATTGAACATGAAGAGAGAACGAATTAGAGCAGCATTCGAATTTATATTTTTTTTAAAAAAGGAAAAAAGTGTGGATACAAATGTCTGATGTTAAGTCAAAAAAATAACGAATATGAAATGAGAATAAAAATCATCATCATAAAATATAAAAAAAAATAATGAAAAGAACAGAAGGAAAGAAAATAAAAAAATTATTGATTTATTTTTTTTTTGAAGAAGGACGTTGCGTATGATTCCAGTCCAGAGATTTTATCTGTGTGTGTGTGCGTACGTTTATAAGAAAGTTCATTTAATTTTAATACAAATATGAGTGTTGTGTAATGATATCATAATAATAAACTGAACCAAAAAATACCATCTGGACGATAAAAATAAAATTTGTTTTGTAATTTTAAGAAAATAAACGAAAATATGATTTAACAACATCAAGATGACTTTAAATTTAAATAAACCGACTTTTGATTGTACTGAAAGGGTATTTTTTTTTGTTAAATAACCGTAAATTTAATCATGATTGATGTATTTTTTTTTCAAATTACTGTACAAATAAAACTACCTGTAATTTATAATTAAAATAGGAGAAGAAGCCATTCAACAGTCAAATTTTGATGAGCCCATAAAATCTGAGTACAAAATTGACCACCTTAAATTTTTTTAAATCAAATTTCCATTCATTTTATAATCAAATAAAAGGAATTTAATTGACATTCATTTTAAATTAATCAACAGGGATGATATTTAATTACGTTGAATCAACAATTTACCAATGAATAAAATTAATTCAATTTACGACAACAATTCATACGAAATTTACATTGAAGATTCAATTTTAATTGAAACCGGATTATCAGTGACTGGTCAGTTAAAAAAAAAATTGAATATTATTATTATCGAATATTTATTGACACACGTCATGACGCGTCATTACAATTCATGTCTATCTTCAAAGGAACTCATTATTAAATTACAATAATAAAATAAAATTAAGGGTAATCGGTCAACGTCTTACAAACGTGTATTTTATTTAAGATGTTCATATATGACTTTTAAATGAAGAAGAAAACGGTCAATGGTTTAATTTTTTTTTTTGCTTGATTCCGTTATATTATGAAATTTAATTGTAAATAAATATTTCATGTCTTCATGGAATTGAATTGCTGTGCAAATATTTGTCATATTTTCTTACATGAAATTCTGAGTAGCCTGCAAATATTTATTATTAATCATCGACACTGGTGTTTAATTATATGCGTAAAGTTAATTTAAATAATTTTTGCGATACCATAAATATTTATCATCATTCTCCTAGATGTCAATGAACTCCAGTGTGAATTCCAAAAATGTTTTGCCAAAAGCCGGTTAAGGAATTTGAATAATTTTTTTATTTTGCAATATAAAAATGAACCAAATATTGATTTGAACACATAATATTTTATATGAAAAGAGATTTTTTGCCTTAAATTGGTGAGTTGCGTCAGAAAAATCTAAAATATTAGAAGCGTTCTTAAAAGTCAGCTACAGGCAATGATATTTTACTTCTAATCTGTAATTTCATTTCATTTAATAGTAAGGTTTCCTTTTTCAACGGTTTTGGGTCATCATCGAATGCTAAGTCATTGAAACTAAATGGAATCATGATTCGACGATTATTTTTTCTTTTCTAATGAGAGAATATCAATTTCTATGTTTCATAATAATCTAAAATCATATGAAAACACTTGTTCATGACAAATTTTTCAATTAAATTTTTTTCAAGAAAAAATCAGAGACATCTGGAGTCCAGTTCTTGAGCTACCAATGGCTTAAATGAATATGACGGATCACATCGCTTCGACTTGAGTCTTAAAAGAATAATTCAAGGACGTTCTTAGACCTCGTGCTCCTTTTTCCATACAGCTATAAAAAATTACAGCGCCATCTGGTGACCGAACCTAAAACTTCCGTATTTCAAAGAATTCAATTGCAATTTTTTGCAAAAACACCTTTAATGTAGTTAGTTTTAACGTGTAACAAAGAAAATCTCAAACAAAACAAAACCTTCCTAATCAACGTTCCTTGTCTTTTGTGTAACTCATACCTTAATTTATTTCCACATCTAAATAAAGAACAAGTTCCTGATACCCACGCGTGATTTACACTTTTTTTTTTGCTTGTAATTCATTCACAGTCACATTAAAAATTTACAAAGAAAAAGAATCACACAAACACACAAATTGAGTGGTTGTTTTGATACTAAATGAAATAAAAGTAAAATTATTTGTTGTTGTTATTTCACAGAATTTATGAATAAATGAATATTTCAATAAAAAGACGAAAAAAACACAAATAATAATAATATGCAAAAAATAAAAATATCAGACAATAAATGAATTCTTATGGGAATGTTTGTTTTATCATTAAAAAAAAATTTCATGAATAAATTACTTTTTAGTAAGTACTTTTTACAGCAAAAAAAACAGCGGAAAGACGTTGACAATAAATTTGAGTTCATTAACCATATTCTGGTGACAAATCATGAATAAAATCATAATTTTGCCGTCTCTGATTCAATACATTTTATTTTTTTTTATTTTAATTGGAAAATTAAATCAATAATTCACTTACAATTAAATCATAAACGGATTTTCTCTCATAACCAGAGCTTTAAAAGGATTTTATTTTTTTATTTTAAATAAAATAAATATTCATCAATCATTCACGTAATATTGTTTAATCCCTGGCTTATCACAATAAACCACAAAAATTTTTCCGATTCATATAAATGTAAATCACCTGCCAATTACATCATTTCAATATTCAAAAGCCATGGGGAATTGCATTGATTATTTACCACTTCATTGGTTTACCATTTTTACATGGATGGAAAAATAATAATAATAAAAAAAAGTTGGAATATAAAATGGATAAGTAAACAAAAGCATCATCATCATCATACGTAATCATCAAACATAACTTGACCATATCCTGTTAGTATTTAAATGAAAAAATAATTTTTCAATATTTTAGCTCTATGGTTATTTACATGGATAAAAATTTATGAAAATTTAATTTGATCCTTAATATTTTATTATATGAATTTCCGACTTTCATATTTTGTTTTTTTTTTTGCAAAAAGTCTAGTATTACTTAAACAATGTCTATTCAATTTCATATCTTTACAAATGTGGTTTTGTTTGTAAAATGCACTCAATTTCAACATTTTACAGGTATCTGCAGTATGAAAAGGATCGTGTAATAACAAGTGTGGTAACTGACAGGGGCGGATTGAAAATTATTAACGGCCCTGGTATTCTGTATGACTTTCTTTAAAATTTACGCTAAACTTTACTTTTAAAGACGATCGACTGCGGAATTTCTGGCATTTGCAAGATTGCCCGCATGGCCCATCCGCCACTGGTTACTGACTATTGGTTAAATCTATTTCAAAGTTAAGCCTGCACTCAGGCCATCAGTCGGGCCCATTGTGCAAATCCGCCATCATCACCCGAGGAACTTAGCTTTTATTCTGTCATCCCAAGCAGTCGCCATCTTTAGCTTGTCTTTAACTCAAATTGAGTAGCCGGAAAATGAACATTTTAGATTGTAAAGTTAAATGACCGGAGCGAGAATCGAACTGGCAACCTTAAGATTGATAGTCCAACACTACCCACTGCTACCCACTGCACCGTTCAATCCACATTTTTTTCTAGCAAATTCAATGATTTTTAAATATTATGAAAAACCTTTGCATTTCCTTCTCAATTTACTTGAAAAATATAAAAATTCGGACGTCAATTTATCAAATTAAACTTTTTTGATAGTAAATATGTAAAGGATAAATATTAAAAAGTATTCAATGGTTCTTTGTTATGCTATCAATAGTAAATATTTATTCAAAAATTCCCTTAAAATTATTCAAAATTCAAAAGCACTTAAGATACACACTGAATTTCTACTGAAAATGATTATCAATTTAAATAACAGTATTATGATGCTCAATTTTATACAATAATAAATATCCTTTGGCCAAAGAAGTATTATCAAAAAGTATTAAACTTGTCAAGAAAATTTTAATATTTGTTTTGAAAATTTATGAAAACTTTTTGTTAATAAAACCTTTATTTTGATATTTAAGTGGGTGGTTTGCAATACAGCTTTACATTGAGTCACAAAATGAACAGATTCCTGAAGTGGGGATAAATTATTTTAATTTTATACTCATCATGATACAAAATGTACACAAAAAGGACTTACAATATAAAGTTGTATTAAAATAAGATTGATCCTTACCTGGAATTAGAAAGAAATTAAAAGAAAGATTAGATTTGATTTGATTATATTCTTAATTTGATATTTTCTTTTCAAGGAAAATTTTATTAAAAATTCAGAAAAAGGTTTCTTATGGAATTTTTTGGCTTGATTTCAAGGAGAAATCGTTAACAGAACAATTCAAAGCAAAATTTTAATTAAAAATTGCAACAAAATCATTTTCCTTGTTCGCCTTTCATTGAAACTTCAATATAATGTTACATATTATAATTAAAAATTCTTGTAATATGAAACTTTTTGTCAGTTTATGTCAATTTTTCTTCTTTTTATAATAAATATTGATTAAATGTCCCTCCCCATTCAACATTCTACGATTTCTTTATAACTTAATTTCTTTCAACGAGTCAGTATTAGAGCAATAACACAAAAAAGGGGTTGTTTCATGTTATGTAATACAATGTAATTTAATAATTTGTCTCATTGAAATCATTGAAAATTTTCTGTCGAAACACACACCATAAATTTGTATTGAGGGCACTCTTGTTTACTTATCACATTATCCTTTAGTGGATGTGCTTAAAATTGAATTATGAAATACCACAAATTCAAATAGGATTAAATGTTATCATTGCAATAGCATTTTTCTTCAGTTCACAACAGATAACGAACATTCATCGTCATGATTTTAATCTGATGGACATTAAATTCAAAGGGTGTTGAAATGATACATAGAAGGATTTTTATAAATAAAATTATGGGATGATAAAATAAAGTTGTTAATACAAATATTTAAAATAAATTTAAAAATGAGAGATTATAAAAATTAAATTAAATTAAAATTTGTTTTAAATAAATGACCTTAAAATAACATCTAGTTCATTTCGTCAATTATCTCCCACCATTAATAATCAAAGAAATTTGCTTTGACTCACTTTAAATATTAATTTTATTAAAATTCATTGTCAATTCAATTCATTACACATAATAATAATAAAATGATAATTAAATTATTTACAGTCAAATCAATTTTCGCGTATTATGATGTAAATTCATGAAATAAGATGTCACAAGTGTGTATTTAAAGAGAATAAGGTGCTAAAATTAGTGCCATTCAATAATTTTGATAATTTGTTTCATTAACAAAATTGACCATGAAAGTGATGATGAATTTGAATTTAAAAAAATTTGCTTTAAATGAACGTCAAAAAAAATAATTGAAATTTCTGATGCATGCTGATCGCTTTTGAAGAGAAAAAAATTAAATTAAAATTCTGTCAAAATCAACAAAGTCAATTGAAATGCATAAATAAATTAGTTTAAATGAAAATTTAAATAAAATCAACATGAAAATATTTTATTAAATAACCTTATTCACTCACAGACACTAGTTAAAGACGTTATGATTATCGAAACAGCCTCAATTTAAAGTGGTTCATTATGAATTCCACCCACACAGAGATTGAAACAAAAAAATTATCAAAATTTATTCAAATTCATAATTCACCGATTTTGTTTCAAATTTGATGACACCCTAAAATCTTGATACCAATAAAAATAAAATTTTTATCACATCAAAACAACTTTATCATCGAAATTACAACATTATCATCATCATCCTCATACACAAAAAAAATTCCAATGGAAAAGCAACTCAAAAGAAAATAAGCAATATTCAAATTATTTTAAGATTATGATGGTTATTATTATTATACATTCGTCGCGACATCCATTTATGGTAATATTATAATTAACCTGTTGTTCATTTATGATTTTCTTTCAATATTTCGCTTTATTTCGATTTTATACATTCCTAACACATTCATTTTCGTTTGTATTCGATATATAATGAACAGTAATAACATGTTACTCGCACATGCAATCAAAAAGTTGCTTCTTAATTTTTTGCAAAAAAAAAACTATAAGAAGAAATTAACAGACGACAACATGACATTTCATTTTACAGTGTAATTTTGCTTAGATACAAAAAAAAATACACACACACACACACACAAACATGAAAGTAAGTGACGGTGATGACAGAAGCCGGGTACCAAATTGCGCATGTTCAATAACTTACTTAACATTTTTGCATGGATTTTATTTAAATGTGTGTGTGCGTGTTTGTATGTGAATGAAAACAGTAACCGGCATTTTATTACAATATGTTGCTTCATTTCGGTGTTCAATGTTCATCAATGTCAAAATTTTCCATTTGTCACAGTTGACTTCACACGAACACGGGTTTTTACATTTTTTATGTTTAAATACTAAATATTAAATGATAAATTGTTGATTTTCTTTGTTCTTATAAAATAACTGTAATTAAGTGTCAATTAAATGGAAAATTAAATGAAAAATTTAATGTCACCCTAATACAAAAAAATAAAATAAAATCAATTTCATTAAGAATAAAAATCACAGGAGAAATTTCTTTTAAAAAAATTTATAAAGAATGTGATCATAGAAAATGTTTTCCTGCATATTTTACATTTTTTTTCTTTACAAATGTATTCAACCCTCATTTCGTGTCATATTACGTTGAAAAATGTCAATTGAATAACAGAATTAATATAAGTTATAATACAAAGCGACAACATGTTACGATAGTTATAAAAAAAGCCCTAGATATAAAAAGAATATCATTGATTTATTATTATTATGAACGATTAATGACCTTGGAAATGTCTGTCTAGTTTTTATCTCAACATTTATGCATAAATCATATTTTTCTATGGAAATTATAATCTCTAGACATATAAAAATACAAACGAACCGTCATCATTTATTGATTCTATTATTCAATTCGTACAATTTATATTCGTATTACAGTCAAGTCTCCATGTAATGAAAAATAAGCTGTATGAAATGATTCTATATAATGAAAAGTCAGTGTCTATAGAAACTGTAGATCCATAGAAACTGGCTTGCCACACTCATAGTTGAAAACTTCCCGCAGACCACTTCGCATAATATGCATAGACTAAAAGAGTGCCCATAATGCTTGAATCCTAGCTCCAAATTAATTGGTATGCGATAAAAATTTCACTCATTAAATTTCCTGTAAGCGTCAATCAAAGATCTTCGTTTGCGGACCAGATCATTTTGTACTGCGGGGCGTTTTCAGCTTTCAGTGCATTATACAGCTTATTTTACACTATATGGAGACTTGACTATATTTTAAATTGTTGTGAAAGGGATATTTCTGTCTCATTTTCACAGAATTTTGATGTTTAATTTAAAGATCAGAGTTCGTTTAAAAAAGTATCTTCTGTTGCCCATCGTTGTTGTCGTCTTTGTGCTGAAATTTCAAACATTATGGTCCTGGGCCTTGGAAAAAAAACTATTTTTTCGAAATTTATCAGAATTATTTCTCAGTATCATGATGAAAAGCCACATTTTAATATCACTAAAATCCATCAAGTAACTTGAACTTATAAAATGAAAAAAAAATCACCATAGTCAAGTCATTTCTCTAATAGTTATGACAAAAATAATAATAATAATCATGAAATACGACTTCAAAAGCATTGAAATATTCATTTTTATTATGTTGATGTTTAAATTCTAACTTTGTACAATAAAAAATATTGTTACTTTCATAGTTGACAAGAGTAGTAGTAGTCTGGGGTTGCATTTATAATAAGTGCTTCCGTTTCTATTTTAATTCATCATACTCATTTTATTTTGTGTACACGTTAAACGTTGATGGATTGGACATGAATATGAAAAAAAATAAAATGTTTTTATAAAAAAAATATTTTTATAAAAATAAAACACACAGAAACTTTTATTTTGCGTTTTTATATTGTGGAGTATGAAGTTGATTCATGATGTTGATGAGAAAACATGATAGGCAAGGGTTAGACAGGAGGTTGCTTTATAATTGAGTTGAAAAGTCCCTGCGGTTGTTTTTTCTTCATTATACAATGAAAGTGTAGGACATAAACTGAAATGACTTTTTGTACATAAAAAAAAATGTTTGCATCAAAAGTAAATTGATAAAGTTGATTTCAATCAAGTCAAACAGATATCAATGAATTATTAACTTGATTCATCAAAGCCATTCGTATAAATGGAAAAAAATCGCCTAAGGTTCAAAAAATAAATCAAATGAATATAAAAAGAAGGAGCGAAATAAAATAAAAGAACACAAAACAAAACTTTGATGTGTCTCCTCTTCCTATCAGTTTTAGTATTATTTATCTTTGGTCCTTTTACTTGGATTCTACATCATTAAATATCATTTATTAGGAGACAAAAGGGCGACGGAACATTTTTTTGAAAGTGTTTTTATTATTATAACTAAAGTTATTGTATGAAGTGAAATCATTATATAAAAATAAATTTTTCCTTTTTTTTGGGATTTGTTTATTTTTTTGTCATGTTATATGGATGCATTTGGAACAGGGATGTCCAACGTGATACAATTCAAATGAATTCGAAATAAGGTTCATCGCTCTGAACTTGATTGAATCCAAATTTTTTATCAAAATTCAGTCGTAAATTGCCTTGAGTTGAATATCACCCTCAAAATAGAGTCACTTTATATGTGACGCGTCAGACAAATGTTTTATTGCAGCACAAGGAACAACAATCATCAGTTATTCAGTTATAATATCCATTATTGCTTTTGTTTTTGTCTGCTGAACTTTTTTCTTCCTTTATATTTTCATTATTTTTTTGTTATATAAATAAATTCCTTTTTTATTTCAATATTAATGTTACACAATAAATAAATTGTCTCAATCGTATACATTTGAACAGAGACCGATTTAATGATAGAACAAAAGCAGACATCATTCGAAGTTTTTTTTTGTTATTCTTTCATTTTTCTTTGTAAAATATAACAACATTATCATCAATGACGACTACGAGAAAGATTGGAATTGATAGGTAAACAAATTTCATGTATCAAATAAATGAGCTTGTCTCCTCTCATTTATTTCAATCAAGTTTTATCTTATTGCAAGATAGTTGGCTTCCTGTGAAACAACACAAATAGTTTTTTTTTTTTTTTGTACAGGAAATGCAAGGTTTCAATAAATTTGCAGAGAGAAAAAAAATGAAAGTTTTAAGGATATAAATTACATATCCTCTGTCATTTTTTGCTGTTGTCTTCACTTTAGCAATTAAACGAAATTCCTTATGAACATTGAACAAGTACAAAAATAAATGACTTCTACTGTTTTAACATAAAAATTCAGTTTAATTTGAACAAACAATTAAAATGATGAATCACAGAGTGAAAAAAAACATAAGCAAATGACAAACACACTGACTACTTTATTGAAATGTAACGAAGAAATGTGCAATATGGCCTCTCATCTCACAAATAAACTTTAATATTTTCTATGGCATAACATTTCATATATGAATTATTTTTGTTTATTTTATGTGGTTTCTATCACACATTTAAAATAGAGTATACAGAAGACAAAATTCATTTAAAATTCACAATACACTAATTTTAAAACAGAAAATAACACTTTGCTTTGGAATTGTGTTGTATGTGTGGGCGTTTGTATACAATTATTATTATTATTTGTGTACATTTTTAAATGAATTAATTTGAATTTGAGACTAGACGTTATAAATATGGTGTTTTTAGTGTTAATTTTAGTGAATGCTGTTCAACATGGACAAAATTTGACGGGATACATTCAAATGTTATACAGATATCCAGACCTGGGTGACCTGAAAGATCTTCATTTATGAATTTGTCTATTTTTCCATTGGGTATTGTGGTTATTCCAGCTTCCTTTTTAAAGTCTGGTAAATTTCAGCTTCCTTTTCCTGACAAGTCTCCAGTTCCATAGATGGCGCTTCAAATTCAGCATCTTAAATGCACAGTGGTGAGCTTATTGGACTATAAATCTTAAGGTAGGCAGTTCGATTCTCGCTCCGGTCATGAAACTTTATAATCTCAAATGTCCCCTTTTCCGGTTACTCAATTTGAGTTAAAGGCTAGATAAAGGTGGCGACTGCTTGGGATGACATGATAAAAGCTACGTCCCTCGGATCCCGACTGATGTGCTGAGTGCAGGCTTAATAGCTGAGCTAAAAAAATTCCTTGAAATTCAAATTTTTACCTGAAAACCCAAAATTAAACTCATAATCCAATGAAAATGAGGTTATGTCTATATAATATAATTATAAAAATATTTTGACCCAATTAAATAATAATATTTGATATAAAACTTATGTTTAAACTACATTAAAATTCTAATTTAATAACAAACAAATTGAAATTTATTTTTTTCATGTTAATGAATGAAAATCAAACAAAAGTAAATGTTATTACAAACAAATGCTACAAATTATCATGTTTCTATCTTGTAAACGTGTATCATGAGTACAAAATCGAGGTTGAATTGTGTGTGTGTCATTATTATTATTTTTTTGTTTGATACACATGTTTGTTCAAATGTAGTTCAAAATTTCTTTTATATTTCATTATGAATTAACTTATTAAGATTCGGACATTAAGTTGTTAAATTATGCTGGCATTGTAATAATTTGTAACATTTTTTTTCGTTGTTGTTGATTGAGTTAGTGAAATTTTATTTTGAATTGATTGAGTGAACCAGCGTTAATTTATTTATTTAAATGTTATTTGAAATTGAAGGGAAAATTAATCAAAGATTTCATTTAAAACTTTAAGGAAGAGAGAAAAGAAAACATTTTGACCAGATGTTTAACGTTAACCCCCATATTTGATGTTTGTACGAGAAATTGCAATTAAAATTACTTTAAAAACACTTGAAACGCCTCAAATTCGTATTTCAAGTTGAAACAACTTCACACGACAATTGGCAACAAGAATTAAATTCAAAATAAAATTAAACAATATAATTTTTTATTTAATATGAATTTAAAAAGAAATTGTGAAGGAAGTGACTGTCATTCAAAATCGCATAAGGAATTGATAATAACAAATAAGTATTTATAAACAAATCTGAAGTGAACTACCGATTATTGTTTGCATGCATGTAATAACAGCAATAAAACTGAAAAAATGCATAATCACCATTTCATTGCAGGGCAACAACCTTCCGTATGTTCTTTGAAATTGATTGCTATTGTTAATTTATTTTTTTCTGCTTTTCTGTAGTAAATTCATATAGAATTTAATGAAATATATCAATTTAATACGTCAAATTCATAGTTTAATCAATAAAAATGAATATATTTCAATTGAAAGGAAGGAAGAAAAGGAAATGTCTGGTTCGTATGATGATGCCCTTATGATAGTGGTGCTAAAGTCCATTTTTTTTCATTTGGATCTGGAATCACAGTGGAATTTTCAATAATTTAACTAAAATTTTAATAAATTTAACATTTTCATTTCATTCTCAAAAGGATTTCAAAGTGACAAGAAGACAAATCTTTTATGCATTAAGAATTTCAAACATCTAATGCATAAATTTGATATACAATAAATAATTGTGGTATTTTCACTTCTTACATCTTCTTTCTTCTTCTTATTCAGTGGTTTCAAGAATTAAAAAATACAAATAAAGATACAAAGAATTTTACTTGAGAAATGCAATGACTCACTCAAGAACTTGCATGAAATTGTGGTTGAACACACAATTTGGCAAAGTAAAATTAAGAAATTTTATTTTTGAAAAGCACGAGAACATTGTTCAAATGCAATACATGCGTGAGATGCTGAAATTAATGTGTGATGACAAACGAGATTTGTTTCAACATTTTTTGTTTGTATTTTTTTGGACAGATGGTTTATTTCACATGTATGTGATTTTTCTTCCCTGATTTACGAGATAATTATAAAAAATAAATTTAAGAACACGGCAAAAGAGACAAGAAATTTTTTTGATAATAATTGTCTAATTACTCATGGGACTTTCAAAAATTTCTGCAGATATTTTAAGAATTAAAAGTAAATTTTGAAATGAAATTCTTCAATTATCTTAATTTTGTTGTCTTATCATGTCATTTCAATTCACACTCCAGTTCAAGGTGTGTGCTTTTATTATTATTATCTCAATTTATATCGATTTTTATCGTCACACGGACAGTCACTACAATCTCCAACATTAATCACATCTAAATCCTGTTCAGAGATATGAGGAAATGAGATATGAGTTAAAATAAGCAGTTAAATGGCAAAGGTCCATTAAATTGTATGGAAATTAATGTTTTGTCATTTTTGGTGAAAAAATACATAACATACATTTTGATTAAATTCAATGAAAATGAAGAGAGTGAGTTCATCAATTTATTACACTCTAAGCTGAAACTGCTCCGCAGTACAAATCGGCAGATAAAGGATGTTTGATGAATGCAATTTTTAACGCATTTTCTGTTAATTTAGATAAAAATTTCGAATATTATGGACACTCTTTAAGTCTATGGATATTAAGCGGGGTTGTTTGCGGGGCGTTTTCAACTTACAGCGTAAAAAAATAAGATAAAATACGTATCATACGTGAAAAATATAGATTAAGTTTCATTTTTATATTTAATCATATCTTTAAATCTTATCTCATTTCAATGAAAGTATCAATGAAACAGCTGTTAAGTTCAATTAAGGATAAAAAAGCCTATTTTTTTCCTAAAATCAATTAAGAAAGTATACAAACAAAAAAGATTTCAGCAAAAATCTGATTAATTATTGTCAAAATATTTCCACACATGACTAAATTCAATGTCCAGCAATTATCATTGATACGATTAGAGCACAAAATTATACACGATTAGACCAAAAAAAAAACTCAAGTGATGCTAATTCTGATAATATAAAAAAAAACATATCAATTAATATTAATAACCATGAACTTTTTTTTTCATACATTTTCATGTGATATGAAATCAAATAAAAATGACCAAATATTTAACAAAATGCAAACAAAAATATTGATTTTATCATTCATCAAATAAAACATTCACTTATCATTTTTATTATTGATCCATGTAATATATGAGTGAAATGACTCATTTAAAAAATAAATTTCAATGAAAATTAGGGGGGATATTTCATGTATTTATTATGATTTTAATAATAAATAATAATAAAAAAGTCCAAACAAAAGCTCCAATTTTATGCACAATCATGCATGTGAGATCTAGTTAAATAAATATTTTTTTGTTGTTAAATTTTGCTTTTTTTTATTTTATTTCATTAAAAATGTTGTGAGTGATTGTTTAAATGATCGTATGAAACAAAAATAAATGTATAAATTAATTTAAAAGAAAATAAATCATTCACTCTGAATAATTTTGGCCAATTTGGGTGTATTCTATGAAAGAGTTGTGGTATGAAAAATTGAAGCATGTTCAGAATTAAAATGGAAATATCCAAAAAATGGGGTAAATTTAATGGATATTAATTATACACATTAAAAGTGAGATAGTATCAAAAATGAGAAAAAAAATAATATTTTAATTGTGTCATTAGTAATGATGTTTATTAGTCATTATCAGGCAAGGCTGGCCAAAACCTCTCGATCATTGTAGAATGAGGTTTCTATTTGAAATGAGATCCAAAAAAAAACTATTTAATGATTTAAAATTGGTTTTCTTTGAGTGCTTGAGACAATTTTTTTTTAAATTATTCATTAAACTTAAATTACACACTTTTTTACAATAAATTGAATTTCATCACTTTTTTCCCTTTTTTTTAAATTAAAAATGTTAGACAATCCTCATTAAATTCCAATTCAAATAAAAAATACTTTAAAAGCAAAATCATCAATATATTAAAATAACAACAGACACATTAAAAACTGCCGACAACTTATTTAGCATAGAAAAACTTTATCATAATACTTCTCTCTTCTCTTCATATTTATTATTTTTTTCCAGTTATTTCAATAGACTTTGGTACGCAGAAAAAAAATATAAGAATATTAAACAAATTTAAATAAAAACGATTCAATTGGTCTTAGTATTTATGAAATGAATAGAAAAAAAATGTATGCAAAACGTAGGCAGTAAAGAAGAATTACACAAAAAAAAATCCATTAGAAGCTCATCTAGAATGAAGAAAAAAAAACTTTTTAATAGTTCAAAGTATTTACAAAACATTTAGTTTCAATGAATTTTTAATGTAAAATCTATTTTTTTTTTTTTTTATTTAAATAAAAGATGTCTGAAGGAATTTTTTTTCCATCCTTTTCGAAAAAAAAAGAAATGAACTGCATTGAAAAGGAAAACTTCACTTGTTAAAACACAAATTCTTACTGTGTCGACATTTTTTTACTTGATTTATTGAACAGATTGTGAATGAGGCTCTCATGATAAGCAAAAAAAAATGTAAAATTTCCACATAAAATTGAAATTTGCATGTTACAATAAAATTCAAAATTAATTATGTTAAAATCAATATTTGATTTAAGTTAATTAAAAAAATTCATTCATTTATGAAAAAAAATTTTTGATACTACTTTGATAATGGAATAAGACACAATGAGCAGCGAGCTATGTTCCAGATGCCAAATTTTATATTAAAATTTTTTACAATGAAATTTCAAGTTAAATGCAATGATAGCAACAAAAAAAAATTTATCGAAGATTGGGTCAATCACCCTTAAAATATGTGTTCAGAAAGCAATAATAATAATAATCTCCATTTAATATGCCTTCTAGCTGTATTTTTGTTACATCCGCGTATTTTTTTTTCTTCTTTTTTTCTACAAATATCATGAAATAATGAAGAACAAAACTCAAATTATTCTAAGCAATTTTCAAGTGAATTGTAAATTTCTATCTTTAACAAATTTATTTTTTTTCCTCTCAATATACACATACATTGAAAAGTAATCGATATCAATATCGACTTGATTCTAATTACCAATATCAGTGAATTTACTGTTTTTCCTCTTCTTCTCTGTTTATGCATCTACTACATAAATAGCATTATAAAGTATTCTAAAGTTATCTTAAACTGCCTTCAATTACCTTACAATTCTGCTTAAAAATTGCATAAACTTCATCTCATGATCATCATCATCATCGTCATTTCATTGAAAGTGCACTTTTGTAAGAATTGTAAAGAATTTAAAATGCAACGATGCTTGAAAATCGTTTGGAAATTTGCATTTCTTTAGAAAATTGTTGTTAAAAAAAAAATTAAAATAATAATTTTAATACTAATGTATGTCGATAAATGCAATGATAGGCAATAGTAAAGTGTAATATAATGCAATCATCTTAACTTTATCTTTTTCTTTCTTTCTCTGGTAACGAAACTGTTTCAGTATTATGCTGAAATATGTAAATTCTTGTAATTTGAATTTAACTGACTTGATAAAAATTTTGCTTATCGCCTCTAACGATTCTCATGTAAAGTTTTTTTTTATCATCATCATCATATTTTGCATGAAATTAACTTTATGTTTTCAATTCAAGGCCATTTCAGAAGCAGAACTGATATTAAAGCAAAAATCGTAAAGGCTCGAATGAATGAACCAGTCCATAGCTAAAAAATCGTTCTTTTACGTGAATATTCGAAAAATTCTGATACAATTTCATACAAAAAATCGCCAGAAGCATACCTAACTGCATTTTATTGGCATAACAATTTTAATGTATGCAATAAAAAACCTTAACTTACGTTTTTTCTTGATAAAAATAATGTAAAATTCAAATTGCAAACAAACAAGGTACATTTTGTTACCAATATAATTTTATTTTATTATTAATGTCACAAGTTATTAGATACAATTTTTTTTTGAGAATGTCATGACTGGATTTAAATAAATTAATTACAATTAAAAGCTTGGACAATAAAATTAATAATAAAATTAAAATTTATCTAGTTTGCATTACATTAAAATGCTTTTGTATTTAATTTTTATTTATTTTCAATATTGAATTTCATATCAAATCGGCAATTTTATTGCAATAATAGAGTCTAGATTTTAAATTTTATTAACAAATAAATATTTTTATCAAATAAAAGTATTAAATATCAAGTTAATGTGTGGTATCAAATTACACTTTAGCAATAAAGGTGTAAATGACTTTCTGGAATTTGAGTCTAAAAACTAATTTAATTTTGAATTTAAAATTTGAATTGAAGTCACTTAATTTAAAGTTTCTAGAATCCAGATGGTGAAATATCATACAATGATTCAATATTTTTCGGAATAGTTTTAGTGACACATCTCAATATTTTCTTGATAAGACTCATAAAATTATCACTATTCATATTAATTCAATGCATATTGACATACACACACACATATGCATACACAAAAAAACAAGCAAACTTGTTATCACATTTGTTTACACTCAAGCAGTACTTCTTGGTATCACACATATAATCTTAATTTTTTTTCATATTTTTTCAATAAAATCAAGTTTTAAGAGACTTATGAATAACACTTGAGTTACATTTTAGTTTAACAGTTTTGATGTGATTATCAGCTGCTTTGTAAATTATTATTATCATTAAATTTCTTCACTTGTATTTTTTTCTTCATGATTCTTTGTTTTTATAGTTTTATTATAAGACTTTTTTTTATATTATCTTTATAAATTTTGATATGAATTGTATTGAAGTGTGAAATTTCGATTCAAGTGCTCTTATAATTGAGTGAATAATGCAAGATGATGTCATTGATCTATTTAATTAAAATGTAAATCATCAGTTTAATATGAGTGAATCGATTATGAATCGAATTTTTGTACCTCTATGTCAAGGCGATCAGTGTCCGGGATTCACTTCGCGAATGAGGTCCTTTGATTGGTTCTTATAGAACGTTGTGGTATTAACGCAGTTCTTGAAGTGCTTCCATTGACTACGAGAGTTTGATATTGCATTTGAAAAGATTTTCAGTTTTTAATCAAGTGAAACCGTCTCTCAATCATCAGACGATGTAAAAGTTGATATTCAATTGATACGATCAAGGACTTTAACAGTGTTTAATAAAAGTCTCCTCAAAAGTTCAAAGTTCAATGAATTCAATTAAAGTATAAAATTTGAAGAGGTAATCAATTAATGTGAATTTTGTACAGACAAAATTCTTTATAATAAACAATTTATAAAATTTTCAGTTCATTATAAAGAGTTCTATACTCTTTATAATATACATTAACGTACATACAACGTAATATACATTAATAACCCTTTCCCTTATAAAGAGTGCCTCACATACAGAGCAGTCACTATAAGGAGTATTTATTATAAAGAATTTTGTCTGTATTATTTTTATACACATAGGATCAAGTTACCTACTTCCGTAATTTTAAGATCATTTATTGACAACAGTAAAAAATTCCTCTTGCCTGAAGTTAGCAAGGACCTTTAAACTGACATTTAATCGATGGAGGGGGTGTTATTTTGTGTCTTGCCCCTCCTTTGATCTTCTGGGGGGCCAGCAAGAACTTTTGTGGAACAAAAAAAAATTTTCAGTAAGGACTTTCAAATGGACTCTATCGGGTTAACCCTTTTTCTAAAGTTCTTCTAGGTCAGCAAGGAGTTATGAAAAAATCGTTAAAGTAACAACTGCAGAAAGGTTTGAATTTTCTGCTTCATTTGATTTTCATTATTCATCCATTTTGATAGCGATATGCTTGTCCCATTGACCAAAAATTGCGTTTTTCTGATTTTACTTTTTATGTAAGAACAAGACCAAAAATGACTAATATGAACTTAGTTTTTTTTGGATAATATTAAAAATCTCACACTTACGAAAGGTAGTTCGATGACCCTAACCCTATTTTTTTATAAAAACCTACAACAAACGCTCTTTTCGTTGAAAAGGATACCAATTCCATGAACTAACATCAATTCAAAGTTCATCAAACGCTTAAAACTACTTGAATTAATCCTAATAAACAACAATTTATCTTTGATACTCAGTAATTGACCTTGTATTTCTAAGAAATTGTATATTAATATAATTTTTTCAATGTAATAAACAAATACTGAATAGCAAATAAAGCTAAGTACGTATTGGAAGTTCAACAAAGTTCAAGTAAAATGATACTTTTCATATCTCATAAATTTATGTTATTTAATAATAATAACTATACAATTGTAGAGGAAAGAAGAAAAAAAACATGTAATTATCACTTTTTAAATAATTTAAATTTATTTCATCTTTTGAAATTTCCCGTAAAATTCAATTTTCTCATTGACATTAAATGTTGACTTTTAAGACAAAAAATATGTATTTAAAAGTCATTAGTTCAAATCAATTTTTTTTTTGTATTTTTTTGTATTGTGTGAGAATAATGTGTCAAAATTAAAAAAAAAACAGTAAATCGATGTAAGAATTGTATGTTAAAATGATCGACAAACAACGTGATTTAACAATTAACACATTTCACTCTTATACCATTTAACATTGTTTGAATTTTGTGGTATCTTTGAAAAAAGATTAAAAAAAAACATTTTGATACAAAATACTGAATAAATGTTACGAATTGAAAAAAAAATAATAACATTGTCGTAAACTTTTACTTGTTCCGGACAGTCAAACCACATGAAAACATGAATCAGCACTTGATTATCATTTATTACCATATATCGAAGAAAAAAAATAACCAGTGTATTTGAGATTTAATGTCACGTTTATTTGAAATTCCTCTTTGTATCATTTTTTTATTTTAAATTTTAATTTTATTATTGTTATTATTTGAATATTTTGTTAGTACAATGTATTAAAATTTTTTTTATCTCTCATGTCTAACATGTAATTTAATAAAACGAAAATACAGAAACCACAGGAATTAAAAAGTGATAGGAAAATAATTTGCTTTGTAATTTTTGTATTTTGTTTCAATTTAAACTCTTGTAAAACATAATTTATTATTTTTTTAAATGTAATAATAATAATAATAATATCTTTGATGAATGAACCGAAAATTAATGAAATATTTAAGAGAAAATGAAAATTCACGAAGATAAATTAAGATGATGATTTATTTTTAATTTTTAACAAAGTGATTTTGTGTGTTTTGTTAATTTATTTTATTTATTTTCAGTTTAGCAACTCATTTAACTAGAAAAAAAAACATATGAAATTACTCATTTTTATTAAATTTAAGTTAGTCATCAGTAAACTAGTCAAGTGGTTTTTTTTCTTTTTCATTAAATTGAGTCGAGGTTAAATGTGTATATTTTTTGTTATTTTGTGGTTAAATTATAAATTTCTATGAAAAAAAAAATTATATTAAAACAATTTTCTTATCAGAAATGACACGAATTTAAGCACTTGATCTCTGGACTTTTGTTTTTTTTTGTTCGAAACAAGCAATTTGTATAAATTTGTTATTTCATTTCAACAGCAAATTTCATTTAAAATTAATTTCATTTCAAATTTGTATTCAAATCAATTGAGGTAAAACAGATGTTAAAATAAGTTAAAAGAGTGAACTATTAAAGGTAAAAAAAAATTTGTATTGAATTTTAATATTTAAATTTAAAAATTTCATATCAATATCCGTTAACGTTAAAAAAAAACTTCCAGGTCAAAAGTTACATACGAAAAAAGTTAATCGCCAATAAAAAAAAATCCAAATGAAAACAAATGTTAATTAAAATTTGACCACACACTGACATCATTCATATTTTTAAATACACATGAACACCAATTTCATTAATATTTATATTATTTTTAAATGTTTTTTTACGAATCTACTTTCAAATCGATATGAATCAATACAGACAATAATAATTAATCTTCATCAAACACTTATCGATTAATTTGCACTATTCTCAAATTTTACTTTTCACAAAAAAATACAAATTTTTAAAGCATTTGACCTTATTTAAATTTTTTTTTCATTTAACTCAACTGATTACATCACCATTCAAAATATAAGACATCGCATCACGACAAACGCCTTTAATTATTTTTATTATGTTAAAAATATGAATTTGTTTATTATCATTAACATTATTTTAGTTCAAAATATGACGATTATTCAAACACTGCAATTACATACAATGAATAGACAGACACATAGACAAAAAGAGACCCAAATTGAATTCCTTTAAACATAAAATGACAATACTTCACTAAAATCTTAAATTTAATGTCTTTTAGTTTCATTCAAAATTATGTTTCATTGTGAGTTTACATTTAGATTGAAATTGAAAGAAAAAAAAACTGTATGAGAAACTTTGTTTGTCGTTAAAGTTTTTGAGTTTAACCTATTAAATGCCGCTGGTCGATTTTTTGACCAGTTACTTTTGAGACATTTTTCTCCTAGAAATTCTGAGTATATTTTTTCAAATTTTCAAGTTCTTTTATTTTTTTTTCGTTTAAAATAAAAAAAATTATTAGCTGAAATAAGACTAGAAATCATCAATTTTTTCCTCTTCGTACAAGAATGCTGTACGTATTTCTATGATATTATACGACACTTTCAACCCGCTCTCCCGTAAAATTTTTGAATGAAACTCAAAATTTTCATCGAAACAAAAAGTATTCACTTTAACGCAAAGAACAAATCCTAGAGGAAAATTTTGCTTTAAACTCAAAATTTCTAGGAGAGGCGTTAATGGGTTAAGTTAGAATGCAATGACAATTGACAAATAATATTCTCTTTTATAAACAGAAAATATGTTAACTGTGTACGACGTTAAAAATAATAATAATAATAGAATTCATTCAATTATGCACTTTGTTTATTTGTGAAAAGAATATGCAGGCAGAAATTTATGATAATGTAAATAGAATCGAATATTTTGTTTAATTTTAAATGTTGTTTGTCTTGAAATGAATGGATTTTGAGATAAGTTTTGTCTTAAACTAACTCGTCGTTTATTTTCTTGAGAGTGTGCGAGAATCTTTAAATGTTGAAATTAAACAAAACTAATATGTGAAGGTCAATGTATCTCATATTTGTTACAACAATGTATTTTTTTTTATGACAATATTAAATTCACATTTTTTAACTCCAACACAAGAACTAATTTTAAATGCATGTTTATGACGTGGTAACGACATTCATGTTTTATTCTTTATTTCATTCTCTGTTATGTTTTTTTGTGTGTTGTTTAACATTCATCAGGAAGCAATAACATTAATACACACTTCACTGTGATTGTTTCAAATGTCTTCTTTGAATATTTAATGCTTTCTAAGTATCACCATAAAAAGAAGAAGGCATATTAAATTTTTATTATATGACTTTTAAAAGAAAAACGGTATATTATTGAGTCATATTTACAATTTAAAATTAGTTTTATGACACTTTAGTTATTGAAGACCTTCATTATCATGATTGAAATGAGGTGTAATGGAACTTTTTTTTTTGTTTATTGATCTTTCATCAAATATTTATTATACTTGTATAATAAAATGTCATTCAAGTCAATTTTTATGGAGTTTTCGTGTAATATGATGGAAAAATGTGCCATTTCCATGTCTGTCAGTCCATTCACTCTCAGTTCATCGAATTTATTTAAAAAGTTTGAAATTTAAATGCACTTAACAAGAATTTTCATGTGACATGTCATTTTTTCCTTTAAATGTAAGGAGAGACGTCCCTTTTAACTTGAAAGGTCATTCTTCCATATAATTGAGTACCAGATTTTTATTTTCATTTTTTTTCGGACATGGAATCATAACACACACACATACGAAGATACATTTTTTTTAGCAATAAAGAACGAAAAAAATACATTAAAATATCCAGCTTTAAGTAAACATTTAAACAAAATGAGGGTGTAACACGTGTTTTTTACCCTAGAGGAATAAAAATGCCTCTGTACATTACTGGAATTCAAGCAACAGATACCGGTATCTATTCCTTTTTTCTTCTTATTTTTTTTTGTTTTTTTTTGTATTATGTTTACACTTAAAAGAGCACACACACATACATTTACATATCATATGTGTATGTAATGTGCATTGTTTGTGTAATTTTTATTATTCTATAAGAAGAATTTCGGAAGATAACATACATATAAACAAAAAAAATAATAATAAATGGGAGATTGAAAAAAAAATCTTTTGAATTTCACGTTAATATGAGGATGAGTAGGATACGGAATCGTTTTATCATACATTTTTTTGCAAAAAAAAACGAATACAAGAAAAAATTTAAAGATAAAAGAGAATGAAGTAGAAAAAAATTCTACCTGCTACTCAATTTTTCATGTGACTTGTGATATTTTGTATCGTCTTCTTCTTTTAAGCATACAAACACACACACATTGAATATTAAATGAAAAAAAACCTATGAAATTCTGTCAATTAAGCCACAATTGTATGAATTATAAACGAATTGAGTGTCAGACAAGAGAAATATTACGTGTAAAAACCAAAATCATGAAATCGCCTCTGAAAACAATATGATTTTGCAAGACAAGAGTGCGTATAATGATATATCATTGTACTGAAACCCATTTTTTTGCCGAGTCACTTGAGATTTAACGGCCAATTCATTGTCTTTTGTTTTTATTTTTTTTTTTTGCAATTTGTTCTCTCTTCATGTTATTAAAGATTTTATCTTTAAAATGTTCCTTTTATGTCATTACATGATGTTTTGTATTTCACATCTTAAAGGTGGTATATTGTTTTAATGGAATTTCATTGAAATTGAAACCTAACACACAAGTTAACGGTTAAAATACCTAATTGATTCAGATCATATGATAACAAATATTTTACATAACAAAATTTTTGGTGTAAATCGCTAATATGACGTCAGATCCAATCAAAAATATGAATTCATTTATTCCAATCACACACAAAAATACCGATAATTTTAAATGAAATTTGTGATGATGACTCATATAAAATAAAAATATTATCATCATCATCATGCCACTGCATATAAACATTCAAACAATATTTATAGCGTTAAATGTACACACAAATGTTACACAGATGAACAAATAATATATGGCATCTGAATTGAAAAGTCATACATAACAAAGTCAGAAAAGTTATTGAATGATGATGACTTGTGATAAGAAATTCCACTTATTGTTGTTTCAAAAGTTTCAGTGAATTACTGTCCAATTGAATCAATTTCTTGAAATTTCATACAAAAAATGATGCATTCAAACACCGGTTTAAACTCAACACTTTAAAATTCAACCACAAACACACACATAAATTGAAGTGTGAGGTGATTTATTTATGATTAAATCGAATTCACTTAATATAATGTCATTTGTGACTTAAATTGGAATTGTATCAATAAATGGAAGTGCGATATGAAAGAAAAATATGAGTAGCTTAAGGCAATGCAAATAAATTTAATTGAATTACGTGGAATTGGAGTAATGATAATTTGTGGTTCAATTTGTCGAGTTACTTGAGTGTTTATTTTTAAGCTTACAGCGGTAGAAGGAACCTGTGAAATTTCAATTCAGATGCCTGAGAATTCGACTGAGAACCTTCTGAGACAAGGAAATTCGCTCCTAATACTCGAAGATAATCAAATGAATCAAATTATCGAATCAGACCAGAGTCTGAATGATATTTCATTCGTTTACATGGAAAAATAGTCAAAAAAATGTTTTTAATGATACATCAAGAAGTTTGTATTGCTCAAGTTGAATCATTGAAACCATAATAATAAAATACACACAACAATTAACATACGCATTTGATTATTGCATGACTTTAATGATGACTTGAAGCGATTAACTTACTGTTATATTAACAGTCATACACTTATTTTCAACGCATATTGAATTCATATGTCTGTTTAAATAACAAACATAATAAAATTTAAATGAAATCAAGAGCAATGCACACATAATATGTGGTGTAAAATAGTCTAAAGGTCGACAACTATCAGGAAGTGTGTGTTTCTATAAGTTTTTTGTATGAGCATGTGTGTGTATGTGTTCAGTACGTAAGTGATTTATTATTACAACTAAAATTTACCTCAATTTCTTTGCGATAAAAATCCTCAATTGTTGGATCGTATTTTTCAATAAAACATCCAGACACAAATTGGACAGTTAAAGCTGATTTTCCAACTCCACCGGAGCCTAACACGACAACCTTGAATTCACGCATTTTGATATCTTACACTTTAACACTTTAACACTGAATTCTTATAAAATATATATTTAATTAAACTGATAACACCCTTATCAGATTGTTAAATGACGAATTTAATTTAGAGCTTGACTTTTTTTTGTATCAGTGAGCTAATATCACACACTTTACACATAAAATAAGAATTAAAATGTGATTTGGACGTTGATTAATTACTAAAATATTGAAATTCCTTCCTGATTTTTAATTTAATGATCTTTTGTTTGGAGACAATACGATAATGTGTTCACTTTGTAATCTTTTTATTATTATCAAGTTAAACACAGTGTGTCAGCCTTGTAATTTTTTTTATTCTTATTATCTTAATTCTTTGTTGTTTTTTTTTTTAATGACGTTGACTAAGACGATGATGGTTGATTGTAAAGTGAACAGAAAAACAGCACCAATACAATAATTTTTTTTTTCTTTAAAATATTTTTTTTTTATCAGTATTAAGAAGTAATTTGATCTCAATTAAAACAATAATAATAATTTTAAAAATGCAGCTGCATTCAATTTAATATCACTCGCGTTTTTTTTATTATCTCACTTTTTGCTATGATTAATATGAAAATTAAATTTCTCTCGTATTATTTTAATTATATTTGTAACATTTGATTGAATATTTCACAATATTTTTTGCTTGATTTATTTCTTTGATACGATTTTTCTTTCTCAATAATTTTTATTATTATTTACTTTTTTTTTATTATTGTTGTTTTTCTTGAAATTTTAATAATAATTTAACACACTTGAATCGAAATGATTCTGGATTTAATTTTTTTTTTTTAATAATATTTTGATTTTTTTTTAGACAGACAATAATATTCCGTTTGTCGCTGATCTGTACAGAGATAGAAGCACACCGTATGTAATTTTAATATACTGCACAAATTGTTGTAATGAATGAATTTTTTTTTTTGTATGTTGACTTAAAAGGAATTACAAAGAATAAATTTTTAAAAGGTTAGAAGATAAAATTTTACGTTTCTAACTAGTTTAAGATGTAATTCAAGTTCATATCTAGTAATTTTGGATATGGCTCAGCCATTTACAAGTGTATTTTAGCTACAAATTCACTGTTAAAAGATGGAAATTTGGTTGGTTTTGTATTTTTGTATTTTGGAATTGAAGTGATTCACAACAAAGACTGATGTGCTCAGTTTGACGTCCAATGCGATACTGACACAACCCACCCCGCATTCTGTCATAAGCAGAATAATTTAAATACCGCCTGGGATGACTTGGATTGATTTTGATGTTTACTTGGAATGCCATCCGGAGTTTTGAAATAAAAAGTAAATCACAGTTGTTCGGAGATAAGAAAACACACGTGAGTTTGTTTTGAAAATAAATAAGCACTTTTAAACTACTTTTAACACATTTAAGTGCAAATTTTGACTAAAATGGATGAAGAAGAACAACCAACTGTGAATTTTATATCATGTCTCACATTTGTTAAGCGTGGCATTGCAAAAGAAAACCCTGAAAAGGTAAATTAGTTATATATTTTGAAATTTTTTTAAATTAAAATCATGTTTTCTTGCACCTGAAGGTTAATTTATCACCTGAAGAACTAAATCGCATTATAACTGAGACAAAATCAGAACTGCGTGAACATGAAGAAGATGAGGACATGAAATCATCGGACGACGAAGAAGTAAATGACGAAAATGTGATTCAAGCTCCTGTCAACAACGGTGACGAATATCAATTTGATAAATATGATACGGAAGAAGGACAACCAGGATTGCGAATTGGTGATGTTGCTGAAGTGGAAAATGATGGTCAAATTCCCGATGAGGAGGATTCTGAAGCTGAAGATGAAATAATCAAACGTAACGATAATCTGATATTAGTTGGTCACATTGAAGATGATGCTGCAACTCTGGAAGTCTACATTTACAATGAAGAAGAGGACAGTTTATATGTGCATCATGATTTTCTGTTGCCAAGTCATCCATTGTGCATTGAATGGATGAATTATGATCCAGGAAGTGAAGAAACTGGAAACTTGTGTGCAATTGGATGCATGGATCCAATTATAACAATATGGGATTTGGATATTCAAGATTCACTGGAACCCACATTCAAGCTAGGCTCGAAAGGTAGTAGAAAGAAAAATAAAAAACAATATGGACATACGGATGCTGTCCTCGATCTTTCATGGAACACAAATTTACCTCACATTCTTGCAAGTGGCTCAGTTGATCAAACAGTAATTTTATGGGATTTGGATGAAGGTGCACCACATACAACTATCAAAGATTTTGACGAAAAAGTTCAAACACTTAAATTCCATTATGCCGAGGCCGAATCTCTCCTTGTAGGAAGTTGTGATGGAACTGTAAAACTTTTTGATTGTCGTGCCACTGATAACACTCAATCAGAATTCAAGTCATGGGACGTTTCTGCGGAAGTTGAACGTGTTACGTGGAACAAACATAATGCAAATTGTTTCATGGTCAGTACAAATGATGGTATGATGCATTATTTTGATCGACGTAATGACACTGCACCATTATGGCAACAAAGTGCACATGAAAAGGAGGTTACCGGACTTGTGTTAGCTGAACATGTTGATGGTATGTTATGTACTGCATCGTCTGATGGAACTGTGAAAATCTGGGATTATGATCAAAATGGTGCAACACTGATTTTCATGAAACACTTAAAAATGGGAGTCATTCAGACAATACAAGAATGTCCTGAAAATTCATTTGTACTTGGTGTTGGTGGTGATGTGAGGAAAAAGAATTTCATTCGATTGAATTTACTAGACTTTGAACAAGTTTCAAACAGATTTAAAGATCGATCATTAGTCCGACCAGTAACACAATTACCTACACAAGCAATGGAAGATATGGAAGTTTAAGTAAAATAATTATTTAATCATGTTTCTGTATAAAAATAAATACAATTTCAACATAAACCGTTATTTTAAAATGAAATTTAAAAAGCATCGCCTTAATTAATGTAATGCAACGACGTTGCAGAAAACTTATATGTGCAATTTTAATGTTATCCTCACAAATGCATTTAAGCTTTATCCTGAGCTTTAATGTAAAAATATTTTTGTAAAATACATAGGAAAAAAATTGTGAGTTCTCAATGAGATCTTCTCATTAAAGGTTAAAACTAAAATTTCGTCTAGTTTTTAACAATTCCTATTGAATCGAATATGCAATTTTTTATTCTATTTTTATCAAATATGCAAATGAAACTACAAATGTAATAAAATTCATATAATAAAAAACAGGCTCAACAACGGAATTTTACCGAAAATATGCTTAATAGAAATTGTGGTAGGTCAGTACTCGATTTAATATTCATATAACTTGATTTAAATTCAAACCCATTTACAAAATTTATCTAATGAATTTGATCTATAAAAAGCGAATTTGGCTACATTTTGTCATTAATTACACGAAAAAAATGTGTTTTATGATATTATTGAACCTCATTTCCCTCAAAATTTCGCTGAACTTCTAATATCAAGGTAAATTTTCATTAAAACTTTTCAATCAAATGAAAATGCTATTAATATTTTAAATTCAAGACCTCGGTTTAACACTTTCAATGAACAATCAATTCAAGCTACAATAAAAAAGCAGAAATTATGGGTCCAAACTTGATCAGTTAAAAATGAAAAGAGATTCAATAACCTTCTAAAATCCATTGACGTAAGTTTTCACCTTGGATTAGGTGTATATGTTGTTTTTTTTCTTTTTTTTTTGGTTTTTGAAGTGATTGTAACATTTTTGTTTTGATCTTTTTTATGCAAGTTTATCTTTGAGGAAACACGCGTTCAAAAAATAAAAAGAAATATCTAATTAAAATTCAGAAATAACGGAAAAGAAATAATAAAAATTTGAATGTTATTGCTGTAAAGTATACATTAAGTTAGGAGGTGTGAAAGTTTGTCAATTTTTTATGATGTTTGACCATGAAATTAATGTAAATTCAATTTAGCAGACAGACAAGAGGTGGTTTATTATTGTCAGTTAAGTTCATGGATTGTATTGATAATGTTAAAAAGGAAATGCGCGTGTGTTCAAGATAAATTGATTAATTAAGTGAGTATGTTATGGACATTTATAGGAGATTGTTTTGAAATTCATCGAGGATTAAGTTTCATTTTATCGCACGGATTTTAAAGAAATCATAAATTTTCACTGTTTTTTTTGTCGATGTGAGTCATGTTAAATTAATAATTACAACATTTAAATGCTAGAGAATTGAAGTAAAATCTAAGGGCGTAGGTTTTTACATCCATGAGATTCGTTCACATCAGGGATATTCAACTCGATAATTTCTAAGCACATAAGATGTAAAATTGTCATTGAAGTTGAAAATCCCTGAATAAAACTTAGTAGGAGGAAGATCATAAAAAATTACTGAACTTGAATTCATTTTGCAACAATTATTATTATAATTTGAATTTAATATTAAAACAAAGACACAGCACATTAATTTAAACATTATTCTGTGGTAAAGTATGGTCATTTTCTTCCTACAGTGCGCTTCATTGATTATATGTTGCTCATGATTGTTGTTAATTTTTATTGTAATGTGTAAAAGGCCACCTAAAAACAAAAAAATTAAAAATAAAATAATCTTGACCTTTTTTCCATTTTTTTATCCTAAAATAAAAAGTTACATTGTATTCATTTTAACTTTCTTCTCTTATTTCTCCCTATTTAACGGTTCCTTTTAACATAATAGGATAAGATGATGAAGAAAAATTACACCAATCAATCTTCTTCCTTTTTTTTCTTACAATTTAACACCAGACACATTGAGTGTGATACAAATTTAAAAGATAATCATTACAAATGTGCCCTTAAAAAAATGAAGAAAATAAAATTCAAAAAAAGAAGAAATTAAACACATTATTTACCACATGCTTCACAAATATTTTTGCCTTAATGAGTATTTTTTTTCAATTCCAATTTATTTTGCCTTCTTTTTTTATTTTAATTTAAATGAAATTCATGCAAAAAAAAAAAAACAAATCATGTCAATTGTGATTTTTTGATGTCATGTCACGCTAAGTACGAATCCTTTTTTTCCTTTTTTTTATTGTTGTTGTTGAATATTCAAATTTTGTGCCCTCATTTAAATTGTACGATCTTTTGTTAGAATTTTTTCCGGTTACTTTGACATTACAAGTATTTTTGTACAATTTTCGTTAAAATTTATCAAATTAAATTTTTTATTTTTATTTTTTTTCCTCGTCCCTCACGAATGATTTACACTGTAAGCTGAAAACGCCCTCAAATTGACTTAGTTCGAAGACCGAGGTCTTTGATTAACGCTTAGAGCGTTTTTGATGAATGCATTTAATGCATTTTCTGTTAATCAGGATAAAAATTTCGAGTAATATGGACACTCTTTAAAAATATGTATATAATGTGGGGTGATCTGCGGGGCGTTTTCAACATGAATATGGTTTGCACTTAAATGAGACTGAAAAACGTTCTCGTTCCTCACGAATGATTTAAGTTCAATAAAGTTTAGTCCTTAAATGAACCTTAGAGGCCATAACTTCAAATTTTTTTTAACTCTTCAAATCTCAATGCCATAAAATTAGATATCATTTTCTAACTTAATGAAAAAAAAAATCCATTTTTACAATTTAACTGTTAAACTTCTCTGGATTATCATGTCAGAATTTTATTACATTTTTGACTGAACATTCATTTTTATTATAATTTATCGATGTATGCTGTAACATTTTACAAAACCTCTAAAAAAGGTCTTTCTTTCATGTTTTCTATTGAAATTAATATAAAAATACTACATGCAGCGTTATTTTTTGTATCTTTTAATACATTTTATAAGAAAAATACACTTTTGAGACGAATTTGTCTGATGTCCTTCAGACTAATTTTCGAAGATTTTAATAGTCAATGATAATTTTAAAGAAATTTTCAAAGAAAATGTAAAAAATTTGAGTAAAATTCACTAAAATTCAATTCAAAAATAAGAAAACTTCTAACTTAGTTCAAATTTCGATCGAAATGCGCTTTCCTAATCCAATTCATTGTTTAAGTTAACTTTCTCATATGAATTGATATTAAGGAGGAAGCTCTGTTTATGTTCTTCATTGACTCATAGAAAAAAGACTCATAAAAATGTCAGAAAACAGTAAAAATAAAAAGTCGTAAAATTTTTCTATGAATATAAAACTAAATGAAAAACATATAAAATGCCTTTTTTTGGGATAAAACTATAACTTTTTTGAAGATAAAACATTGGAAGAATATGTGATAACATACAGTTTCGTTATTATTTTTATTTTTATTAGTCTTATTGAATAAAAATGCACTATTTATGATATTTTTGTTCGTTTCTCCCTCATATAATTTATATAGAAAAAGTAAACACACATTGACTTTTGTTTCGATGAAACTTATATAAATAAGATAATAATGAAAAAAATTTAATATGATTTTATTTAAAAGAAAAATGCTGGCATGTCATCCATGTTTGGGTCTGGGTTTGTTGTTTTATGTATTTTTTCTATTAAATTTTTTTGTATTCCTTTCTATTTTCTGTTCCTTTTACATATCGATTGAATGTGTGTATGTGCGTACTATGTATATATGGATTCCAGCTGCGCAACATAAAATATTTGTTAGAAAATTATGCAGTTGAGTTGAGGGTGGAGCTAAAATGCATTTGAATATGTGTTATATTAATATTTTAAGGGTAACTTTAAAATAATGGTTTCTATTTATTTTTATTGAAATGAAATGATGGTGATTTCATTTCAATATTTTTATTATTAAAAATGTATTGAAATTATGATTTTTAACTTTCATCCTGTCCAAGCACTTTTAGTCCCTGTAACTTTTTAAAATAATTTTAAGCCGTTAATTGTTTTAATTTGAGTCGTACTTCGATTCTACAAGACATTGTAATTTGAATAAATTTCATACCGAAAATTTCAGATAACAGAACTTTTCGAATTTTAAACCTCCTTAAAACGAAACGACTGAAGACAGAATAAAGGTTAAACGCAATTGAAAGAAATTGGAACCTAAATTAGGTCTCTTAGTTTTTTTTAGTGAAAATTGAACCAATATCCAAACTTAAATAAAAAATTTGATCACTTGTTACCCTTAAATTGGACTTTTAAACTAGTAAATTATTTATCGACTATTGAAGCTTCATTTTAAGATACCGTCTTCAAGAAAATCTCATTTTTTTTTAAGAAAAAACTGATCCAATTTAATTCTGCGAAAACATTAAACTTTTATAGCTCTAAACTTAAAATTGATTTAATGTAAGGGCTGCTTAAGTGATCCTTAAAATCGATATAACTCAATTTTGTGCCCATAAATCATAAAAATATTGTAAAAATAACATTTCTGTACATAAAAAACGATCCCAAAGCAAAGAATTTTAACACATTTAACATTTTTTTTCAAAAGAACATTTTCACCAGAACTGATCTAATTTTTATTTTTTATAACATTTACATCCTGTGTATATCTATTTGTATGTTTTATTTTTTGAAAAGATAACAAAACAAAAAATAAATGCAACATTAACAAATTTTTAATGTTTCTAAGAAAAAAATTAGAGCATAAGCTTTTTGTTTTCATAAAAATGTATCCTTTCCTTTAATGATACTTCTTTTTTTTCTCTTCAAAGTAATTGTTATGATTATTTTAACCCTGTCATAAAAACATTTATTGTTTAAACTTCAAATAGAAAAAAAAAATCTATTCAATGTATTTCATATTTTGCTCGATATTTCACTATAATTATGCCTTTTTTTAACAAAAATATTTGTATATTGAAGCGTGTTTAACAAATTACTGTTGGAAATAACCTTGAAAAAGAATAATAAATAAATATGTGCTCTAATTTGAAATGAAAAAAAAAGAATTGTAACAATAATAATCTAACATAACCATTTTTGTGTTTCAATATTGAAGTTTTTTTTCCTGTTGCTCTCATTTAAATTGTTTTACAACCTTTTTTCTTTATTTAACTGTTGTGTTTATTTATCTTTTCTTTGTCGTTTGTATTGTTTTACATTTAAATTTTGAATGTGATGTAATTTTCAACTATTTTAGGCTTTCTAACCCCTTTTGTTACAGTTTTTGAGAGATATGAGAATGAATTGTAATTGTTTTGAATTCAAATGAAATTTCATTTAGATCTTAAATTAACAGTTTTTGAATTTTAACATCAAAAAACCGTTAAAATCGTCCTTTAATGGCCTCTGATACCTAAATGATATAGACATTGGTGGTCTTCTCCATATTATAATTTGGAGACATGTTTCTTTTTAAAATGTAATAAAAATCACTAAAAATACGTTTATTTTTGTTATCATATTAAAAAAAAATAAAGAGACCACAAATCACGTCTCACAAATCAAAAATCAGTAATGGTTTGAAAAGGAAATTGACTTCTACATTCAAAAAAAAATAGACATAAAATTTATTTTTAATTGAGATTTTATGAGAAACAGATTTGTTTCTCTAGTTAAGAAATAAATGTCTGTATTTTTGTCAAACAAAAAAAATAACATTTAACACAAAGAAGCTTCTCATTCCATAGTAGAGGAGATCAAGAAAAAAAAGTAATAAAAATAATTTTTTTAAAATTAAAATAGAATGGAATTAGACTTCTGTGACAAGCACCATGTGAAAAGAAGTCATAAAATTGAATTATGTTTCTTTTTAAATGTAATCTCATATCTAGAAATAATCCTGCTATCCCTGCAATAAATTCTTAATTTATTTTTTTTTCAACACACATAACACATTGAAATCAATAAAGGGATCCATTTTTCTTTCTCATATTAGAACCAAATTTATGACTTTTTTTTGGATGGATGAAAGATGAATGCACATGTCGTCAAATTTCCTACTTTTGTAATAAAATTAACTGAGAATCCATTATTTCATTACATTTAAAAAAAAAATCAATGTATCGTCAAGATTCAATGATTTTTATTTCATTTTACAAAGGAGAGTGTTAATCTGTTAATGCTTCTTCACTCATAATTTTCAACTTCATTGTTACATTTTGACTCTAATTCACACAATGTATATATGCATAAATTTGTCAATGATGTAATCAAGTATTGTTACTTTGAGCGGAAAAAACATACAATAAAGCATAAATTTAGTAGACAAGACGCGCGAATTAATAACCATTAAATTAGTGTTGAGCTGGTTTGACTACTGCTTAGCTTAAAGGAAAAATGAAAGTAAAAGTTTTTTTTTATGTTTATTTTTTAATATAAATTTGTTCCAAATGAAAGCATTTCATACGACGTAAATACATGGAGATTTTGTAATTTGACTAGGAAATTCAACTAATATTTTTGAAAGTAAATGGTAATGTGAAGGAATAAAAAGGTGATTAAATGCCCTTTTTGATCTGAAATTACACAACAAACGATTTCTTTCAAAAAAATAAAAATTTATGAAAACAATTGCTTCAAAGGATTTTCACGACACAATTAAACAACAAAAAAATGCATATTTTAAGATTTAATCAAAAAAACCACAATAAAAAAAACAGTATTCTAGATTAAAATATAACAATAATAATAAATTCATTGCATTATGCACTGAAAAAATGCATTTTGACAAAGTGGTTGCAGTTCTCAAAACTTAAAAATGTGCATTATTTTACAAAAGATGACGTTTTTAAAGCAGTGAAACATCACAGACAAAGAAACCGACAAAAATAATTTTATTTATTTATCGTATTATTACAAAATGAGTTAAAATTACATTTTTTTTTTTAAATTGAAAATAAAAATCGCATTGCAATAGAACAATAAATACCTAATTTTGATTATTTCCTGAGAAGTACTTGTTGATTTTAACTGGATTTCAATGAAAAATGCGCTTAAAAGACCGTTTAATGAAATTTTGTCGAGTAAGATGATAAGATAGATTTTCAATGAACATTTCTGTGGGTCATGTCATATTCACATGTGAGATTCCATTCAATTTGGCGTAAAATTCATGATTATGTGATTTTAATGCATGGATGGAGCTCCAGAGCCTCCAAAGCCTGAAAACCATTAAAAATGGTTAATAATTTTAAAAATTGCTTAATGTCTTTGTTGGATAAAGGGACTTATTAAAATGAACTCTAATTCATTAGCTTTAACATTGGGCTTCAGAGCCTCCAGAGCCTTAGAATAGTCAAAAGCCCATAATCCCAAATTTCCCAAAATGTTCGAGTTTTCAGAAAGTTCTTGTTTTATTTTTTTTTAAATTTTCAAAATTGCAGAATGTTTCCGCCATTTTGGAACTTTTTGAAAAAGAACGCCATTTTGAATTTTTTTTTGAATACTTACACCATTTTGAAACGAGTCTCATCGAAAGGCACTTTTCTAAACCGCCCAATGGTTATTATTTTTTTTATATGAATGCGCTTTTACAAATCAATCAAGATAACGAGTTTCCCATTTTCAATTAACGATGTAATGCACTATGATTAAGATTTTAATCAAAAAAAATGCAAAAAAATATCGTTTTTGACTTTTAAAATGCATATAAGACAAAATGTCGACCACAATGCATAAAACATATAATTTACCTTATTATTAATTCATTAAAGTTTTATTGAAATAAATAATAATTTAATAATAATATGAGGAATTGCAAACTTTTGTAGAATAACTTTGCATTTAAATTGTGTTTTCATTTTTTTTTTATTTATTTTTAAGTATAACTATTACAATTATTTCGAAAATGAGAATTAGATTCACGTTACCTTGATATTTGAATAGAATAAATTTTGAATGATATTTAAATGTTAAATATTTTTTTCCATGTAAAGAACCGCAGGATTAAAATTGTACATTTTGTATCGTTCTTCAATTTTATAACAATATTTTAGAATGCAATTTACCATTCAAATTTTTAATCTGATATAATATTAAATAGGTTTAAAAAATGCATACAATGAAATAATAATATAGCACGTGAATTCTTAGCGATTGTCTTTCAATATGAATTATTGTCTCAAATATTAATTCTCAACAAAAAATGCAAATTATTTGACCTAAATTTGGCTGACTTGACATTCAAATGAAGTGGAGTTTTAGATCTTAATACATAAAATGATTTGTGTGTGTCTTCAATGAAAATCAAATTCAAATTTAATTCAAACTGTGAATTGGTGCATTTCATTTGAATTCGATTACTGTGAGAGATTTCTTGTACTGGAATGTTCTTTTGAGGTTAAAATTATTTGTATTCAGTAGACGGAAAAAAAGTGCGAATTTGAATAGAAAGATTTCTTTGTTGAATTTTGACCATGCAATGACTGACTTAGAATGTTTTAACATACATGTGCTAAAAAATAATTTGAGGTGTCAATTACGATTTTAAATATGTAATTTTATTTTCTGATTCAACATGCTACTGTTAGTTCTAAGAAAATTGTTTACAACTATGATGTTTTTTAAAAGTATTTCTTGGAATGGAAAGTTGTTGGTTCTAAGTGACTTTAACCAATTACTGTAGAAATTTGTTGCTATGTCGAATTTGATCCGAAGTTCATAAAAATATAACATTCGATTTCGTTCTGAAGTGACAAAACGAGACCCTGGTGCCGAAAAGCTTTACAAAGCAGCAAAAACGATAAAAAAACAAATATTTATTGACTCAACGCTATAAGCTTAAAGCAAACCAACCCGCCTTATATGCATAGACTAAAAGAGTGTCCATGATATTCGAAGTTTTTATCAACATTAACAAAAAATCATTAAAAATTTCATTCATCAAACACCTTGTAAGCGTCAATCAAAGAGCTCTGTATGCGGGCCAATTTGCGATTTGCACTTCGAGGCGTTTTAAACTTTCATCAATCATCAACCTTTTCTCCAAATGGCAGGTTAACTTCAACCCAAAATCAGTGATGTTTAACAAACCTGGAATCGAACCTAAAAAACCATCATGAAAAAACGAGATTTTAATTATAACTTACTTACTTTCTTTACGCCTTGTCATTCCTCAGGGAATCCAGACTGTGCTCATGTTGAGCAAAGGCGATCTACAAAATGTTTTCATCTAGCGCGTCGGACTGCAATTTGTTGGCATCGGAGAGAGTGGAGTGACGCCAGGTATCCCTTGGTCGACCTCTTCTACGGCTACCTTGTGGGTTGTATACAAGGGCCTGGTGGTCAACTTCTAAAGGGTCTTTTTGTAAGGTATGCCTAATATAACCAAATTTTCTTCTATGTATCTCCATATTTATGTTTTGCATCTCGGCTTTTCTCCGCAGTTCCTCATTCGAAATTCTATTCGGCCAAAAGATACGCAGAATTCGTGTAAGACAGCGATTGCCAAATCGAGCATCAAATCAGCTTGAGATTCTGAATTAATTCGCATTTCTTTAGTCTCGTTGACGTTGATCTTCATTCCAACCTTAGCCGATTGTGTGGCCAAATCAGATAACAGTATGATGATAACAGTTAAAAAATAATATGAAGCCTTTAAGATGAAGCCAGAAATTACCTTTGACATTTTTTTACATTCAAAATTTGAGTTGAATTTGACAAATTTTCCCAAATTACGCAATATCTTAGAATATAGATTTATAGCAATTAAATCAATAAAAGTTTGATGATTTTCTTTTCAGATTTCAATTCCATGCCATTATGCTGAACTTAATTCATTTTATTTTAAATTTTTATTTCCATTAACTACCACTTCAAAAAAAATATTCGTCGTCTCTTGCGTTTGTATTTTATTTGTAAAATATATTTACTTTAATAATTAACTATTTGTTGTCTCTATTTACCTTCCTATTACACAGTATTTTTTTTCTGTATCCAATCTTTGATGTATTGCACTTAACATAGTATTCGATTGAGTAAACATTATTATGCTATACTACAAAAAAATACATTCAACATACAAAAGTTGTGCAGTAAAGCGAGTGAAATATAAAAAAAAATCATAGTATGCCGCAATAATTCAATATTTACACACCAATACATTCAGGCATGAAACTAGGTTAGTGAAAGTATTATTTAACAGTTTTTTGTAATATTATTAAATCAACATTTAATATGCGAATGCATATAAATTTATTTTGTTGTTGTTGTCATATTTTATTTTATATGTACATGAGATTCTACTCTAGCATTGTTGTTGCTGTAATTATGGTATAAAATAAAATAAACGAGAGTTGTTTTGTGGTATATAAATAATAATGTTTGATTGAAAATAATAATAATGGTATGAATGCATTCTAATATTTTTTAAGAGTGAAGCATAAAATGTGGTATGAAAATGTGCAATTACTAAACATTCACTTATACTACATAAATTCATCAAAATGTGGTTGTATGTATTAAAAGAGTTGGAACAACAAAACAAACGAGAATTTAAATTGCAATACAAACAAATTGATGCAATTTCGTGAGATAATAGTAAAAGTAGGTGAATTGCATTATGTTGCAATAATTAATAAAAATTACATTCATATTTACTCTCTGCTTAACTCGGCCTGCATTCACTTTTACTTTCATTTAAAGGTTTCTTTTTTTTTGTTGTTTTGTACCTTCTATTTTTAAGTTTATTACTTTTTTCTGTTGTTTTATTTTATTTTAAATTGAATTTTTATAATAGCAACAAAAAAAAGTAAATGTTCAATTATAAAGGAACAAAATAAAATGGTAATAAATAAATAAATTAAAATGGTGTAAATTATCTGAAATATTTATGAGTCAGTTTTATGGTCACGATCAATTATTAATATTTTTTGCATAGAATTTTGCAGGAATCTAAAATAAATGTGTTTTTCGGAGTCTGTTCATTGTCAGTTACATTCTAAGTTGAAAATGCACCGCAGACCACTCTGCATAACATGCATAGACTAAAGGAGTGCCCTTAATACTCGAATTTTTTTTGTTCCAAATTAACTGGAAATGCGATAAAATTTTCATTTATTAAATGTCCTGTAATCGTCAATCAAAGATCTCCGTCTGTCGAACAAATCACTTTGTACTGCGAGGCGTTTTCAACTTTCAGTGTATCAAAAAGATAAGAGAATTCAAGTGAAGTAATTTCGAGACAAGTCGTTTCAAGTCAAGCCAAATCATTCTCACTTCTAATGTCAGTTGACCATGCACTTAAAACATCATTTAAAGGTTACCTTTAAAATTTCAGTATCATTTTTAACAATAACAAGTAAGAAAAAGGAATCACTTCTAACAAGTAAACCAGTTTCAAATCATAATTTAATTAAGCTTCCATGCATGTTTCAGCTCAACTTGACTAATTACTCAGTTTAAGTTGTTGACGTTAATACACATTTGTTCAAATTGATGAATGATTCAATTTAAATGAATCTGAGTAAGATAAATGACATGCTTAAGATTCAGTTTTGTAATTACAATGAATATTCTGTGATTGTTATAATTGCATTACCGACATTTACTTGTATTTTTTAGATCTCTAAGAACAAAAAAAAAAATTAAATAATATTAAAGAAAAAAAAACAATAATAATAAGTTTGCATTCACTTTCAATTTTAAAGTTATATTTTTTTAACTTATATTTTCATATTTAAATAATATTTTATTTTTCATTTGCTAGTTTCTTTTGAAAACCAAGCAGTTTTTACAGCGATATTTCATTAAAATGCTTGCAAAATATTGCAAAATTACAATAAAAAATAGTTTTCTTTCAACATGTAAAGATACAAAATATTTCCATATAAAATTAAATGTAAAGTTAAGTTAAATTTGAAATGAAAAACTTGCTTATAGAAACTTGTTAGTATTTTTTTATTAAATTCTTGCGAAATATCCTGAAAATATTTGCTATAAAATGCATTTCATGTGTAAATTATCCATGCAAGACTTTCATAAAAGAAACTTATTTTTAAAATCAACTTCAACGATTTTTCTTAATATAAATTTAAAAAAAATGTACATTTTATACATTTATGACCATAATCGTACAAAATATTTATCTAAAATCACATTAACTTTAAAGATCTTCCTTCAATTAAATAGTGAAATATGAAAAATAAAATTACAAGTTTTTTTTTATACTTTTCATGATAAAATTCAATTCAAATACAATAAATAACCCTCCTTGTTTAGATGATTAGTTGATAAATTATTTTATTACAAATTATTTGATGAACTCAATCGATGATGATCATCAATGAGTTTTTTTTTATTTGATTGAATCAAACTTGATTATTGATTGTTTGCAAAATGTTACATTGCATACACTGTAAGTTGAAAATGCCCACAGTATAAATTGACTTGGTCTGGAGACGGAGATTTTTGATTGACGCTTACAGGGTGTTTGATAAATGCAAGTTTAATGCATTTTTTGTTAATCTGGATAGAAATTTCGAGTAATATGGGCACTCTTTTAGTTTATGCATATAAAGCGGGGTTCTTTGCGGAGCGTTTTCAACTTACAGTGTATAAAATGTATAGTGCTTAATTGTAAAAAAGTTATTGCAAATTATTTTGTGTACTTGTTTGTGCTAGAATTGAAGAGAGACAAGCCCAAAGTTGGACTTCATTTTTGAGGATGGTCTATAGATGTGAGAGTTTATCGTTAACCATTGTTTATGATGAATTTTATTTAAAAATTCTACTCTGAGTTAGATTTCCTCTTAAACTGATTCTTAAAAAAAATCCGATCACCTTCATCGTGCATGATCATGAATTGCAACATCACTCTGTGACTTGTCACACTTTTCGTTACATTTGTTTAAAAATATTACGTCATAACAATGACCATCCACTTACAATGAAATATACATAATCATCCAACATTGTCACTCGACATACAAAATAAAAAATACACACCAAAAATTTCCAAAAACCCAAATAAAACATAACTTTTACAAAACAATACGCATAATTTTTTGTATCTCTTGACATACATAACCAACAACAACGAAAATGGTAAAATTCAAAACCTGAATGAAATGTAACACACAATAAAACAAAAAAGTATAAGCAACAGTTGTTAATAATATTACACACAACATGGACAATGTTAACAACATGAAAGTGAAGACGACGACGACAACAACTCTTACTTTCATTTCAATATTACACGATCGACTGACAAACCTACATTATATGCAATATCTCTCTACTTTTACAAAATATTACATAATTTTTATATACCTTACCCACAAAATGATACATATCTTGACAATGTATATGTAGGGAAAAATTTTTACAACAAAAATACATAATATAGGCTGCAATACAATACAATATACATAATTTCACCATCATCATTGTTGAATATGTTGAGTAGGTTCGGTCTACATACAAATGCGAATTAAAAGAGAAATGCAAAAATAAAATATTTATTTTAATCTGTGCTTAACAGACGTTGAACAGACAGACACATAAATAAAATGTACACAATGAAAGGAGAAAGAAAAAAGTTGACGTAATAATAACCAGATTGAACATTACCCATACACATTACACACACACATACGACGTAGAGTGAAAGAAATGTGTTACGTATTTTTGTTAAAATAAATTGTTTAAAGTGAGAGTAAAGTGAGTGTAAAAATATGATCATTAAATTATTGCACAATAATTGTCTGTGTATCTGCAACATTTCATCATGCAAGTTCCCTTTCTATACACACATTGAATGAAAGTTTTAATTTTTTTTTATGTCATTTTGTATTGTTTTGTAAAAAAAATACTACTTTCATTCATTATTCTCTTCAATAAATATTTATGTGTATTTATTGAATTTAAAATAAATATAATTTTTTTTTTCATAATACTATAAAAAAATAGTAATCTAGGTTAAAAATGTGTCTTGGATTACATTTTTTTTGTTATTTATTTCGATTTCTTTTCATGTCTGGACACGTGAAACGTGATGATTTAAGTTTTGTATTTTTTTTTCAATTTTGATGGATTTATGTAACTTTTTTTGTGTAATTCACTTAAATTTATTTTTTACAGTTACCATAACAAGAAGCTTGTTACAATTTTTGAAGTAATTGTTGACCAAGTTGACAATCATTATCGATGTCACCATCAACAAAAACGTAATTATTATTTATTTTAGCGTATTATAATGAGGTTGAACAAAATGATGGTTTTCAACTGGACGGTTTACGATGATTTAGTGCATTTCCATGGGACATGTTCCATTCAATAAAATTACTATTAATTATAGAAGTTTTACTATTAATTATAAATAAATTGTAATATCTGCCATTTTTAAATTATGAAAAAATCGAACATTTTGGGAAAATATGAGATTTTAGGCTTTTGACCGTTTTCAGGCTCTGAGGTTCTAGGGTCAAATCCCTGAGCCCAATCTCAATACTAAAGTTCATTTTAATAAGCTTCTCGATCCAACAAAACCAATCAGCACTTTTTCAAACTTTTAAACCGTTTACAAACGGTTCTGAAGCTCTGGAGGCTCGGGAGTCCAATCTCAGAAGTGAGTGACGGTGAACAAACTGTCTGTAATAGTGCATTTTTTTACGAAATGCATTAAAAATGTGGTCTGTTGTTGTGAAAATTCTCAGATCGTCGGCGAGTGAGTAAATGATGAATTAATCGATGGTGCTGAAGATTCGACCTCAGAACCGCTTAGGCTCACTCTTCAAAACAAAGACTTTTATCAATAATATTCGGGTCTTTTTTTAAACAATTCTCGTTTCATTGCCATTCTTATACAACCCAAATGCACTAATTTACCACATTTATGTTTAATTTAACTTGAACTGTTAAGCAATTTAACCAAAAAATTGTAATGTAAAACTTTTGCAACGTTTCATGAATGTGTCAATCAATTATTGGTGAATGTTTTTATAAAATTTTTACGGAAAAGTGCAAATAACTCGGAGAAATGATGCAAAATCACCCAAATTTTACATTATACACAATTTTAATTTTCGTAACACATTTCAATAAACTTTTAACATAAATGGAGACGCCTGGCTATTTTATTATTAACAATAAACTCAAAAACCCATTTCATTTTAATGAAATCAACTTACAATAATAATAAAATACAAAGCTCCATTAATTAAATACTGTCATTTGTCTCAATCACAGAAGCTGAAAAATATCAAATTTCAACATCGCACCTAATAACCTACATGAATATCAACGTTAAAAGTCATATTATTAAAACATTATCAATAAATAAAATTAAATTAAACTTAACTTGCTATAATACATAAGTTGCAATATCATTTACCTTTGACACTTTGGAATTGTAAAATATATTTTGTAAGTTAAATATGTTTCTATTATTATTTTTATTATTGAATATGCATAGATTTAAAATGTTTTTATGTTCATATACATTTATTATTATTATTACTTTTAAAAACATAAAAGTTAGATATTCTAACAAAAATAATTTGATGTTATGTTAAGAGTTTGTGATTAAGCAATTTTTGTAATTAAACAATAAAAATAATAATAACCATGAATATGTTGATGTTTATTTTATAAATGTTTAAGATTTTACATTAAATGCCATTTATTATTGGTATACACCTGATGTGATTGACTCGTAAGTTGGCATTTAACGAACAAAACTGCTTTCAGAATATATCAGTGACAACAAAAATTGAATAATAATAATAATAAACAATAAATCAAATCTTGTGAATTTACATTTTTTTTTTTAAATAACTTTATCTTAAAAAATTTAAAATAATATTGTGTTAAATGTTTAATTATACACATTAATATGATGAATGGAATGACATTTAAAATAACAATGCAAGATTTAATCGAAAATAGAATACTTAAAACTGTATTTTCTGGCATAATACGATTAAATTTAATATTATGCTATATTGAATTGTATTAGATGTCAGATAGATGACAATAAATTGTTTTTTAAGATCATACTTCAGTAAAATTTTTATAAGCGTAACAACAAAAGTTTTATGGGAAATTAATTATGCAAGATATTTTAATTGAGAATTAATTATTGCTTGTATTTCCATACAAAATAGACACAGGTGATTATAATTGATTAGAAATCAATCTTTCCATTTAAATATCACAAGTTATAAGCAAGATCGCATTCTTTATTGTTAATTATTGATTATACAGTTTCCAGGTGATTAATAATAATTTAAAAAACTGTTTTAATTTAAGTTTTTGTTGTCGATTCGTAATTTGAATAAAAATTTCAATTTATAAAAAGGAATGATTAATATTCGTACTTTTATTACAATTATTATTATAAATATTAATCAGGTTACAAATTTATATTTTTGTTTAGGTCGATGTTTATGATTATAAATTTGTATTAAGGAAGGTGATCCAAAGACAATGTGAGAAGATCTTTGATTTTGACGCAAATACATTTAAGCGTATTTCTTGAAAATGAATCATTATAAAAATGTCGCCAATCATTGATAAATATCGTAAGTCATTGAAAGATGTCGCCAATCATTTTAAAAAATGTCGCTAATCATTAAGTCACTGTTAAAATTTGATAAACTTATCGAATTCTATGTCAACCGAAACACCAAGTGCAGATTCATTGAACTGAAAGGCCCGTTCAATAGTGTTAACAACACTATGAAGGGCACCATCAGTCGACCTACCCTTGGAGTAAATGAATTGAACTGAGCTGAAGGGATTTCTCAGGAGAACTGAACTTCTGAAATATATGTCCAGTGTCTTTTCGATACCCTTTAGAAGAAAGGGTGAAAGACTGATAGCCCTCTTTACCCTTTTTGGGGATAAAGACAACTCTGACAGAAGTCCAAGCAGATGGAACCTTGCCTGTCATGAGACTAGCCCTGTAAACCGAGTCAAAGACCAACAAGGTATACCAATCCTTTTTGGATAAGAGCAGGAAAGATGCCATCACCACCTGCCGATTTATATGGTTCGAAGGACTTAAAAGCCCAACAAACTCTATCCTCGTCAATGATGGAGCAGACACTTTCGGAATAGTTAGTCGGTATATTGACCGAATGAACCTGCTGCACGTTCGTCTAAGCGCTATTTAAGCACTCAGGGAAGTGAACAGATAGCATTCTGTCAAGTATAACCTTTTCGTCGGTGGCTAAAGAACCATTAGCCAATCTAATAGATCCCATTGGGATTGAACTAGAGCTGGAGAGCGATTTGTAGAATGTAGCAGCCCCATCGTTACCACTAACACTCGCACAATGCACTCTCCAGCTTAAGCGTTTGCAACGTCGAATTTCCTTTTTGAACTCTTTCCTTTATTGATCTGATCTGATAGCGAATTCTATTCATAGAAATGCGTTCGTATGTATCGATCACGATGGCGTTTTAATTTTTTTTTTATTACGGGACTTGAAATTTCTGGGTGGTATCATACTTTGAATAAGTGCAAATATTTAAAATTTTTACCAGACTTCATAATCATAATTATCAACTTTAATTTTTTTCCTGTATTGACCATGAAATGCTTAACAAATATTTAAGTTTTTTTATATACCAAATTTTTTAACACTTTTTACTCCTCTTCATGTGTGGTCATCTCATATTGCATTTTCAAATGTCATGACAAGATAAATTGATGATCGTAGTTTTTTTTTTCCTTTAAAAGTAATTAAACGTTTCTTTGTTTTTTTTTTTCTATTCAAACTTAAGCCTTAAAAAACAATGAGGTTGAAGGACAAATTTCTGTTAATTTCAGTGTTTTATTGCATTTTAATTTGTAGGAAGAAGAATTGAATGAAGAATGAATTTTATATTCAACCATAAGAAGATTTATCAAATATAACAATGGGAGGAAAAAAATAAAACTTTTTTGCATCATTTTTGTCTTCACTCCAAAAATTACAGAAGTGGTTTTAAAAGTAAAATAATAATCATAATAGTTAACATCTAGACTGTACTTCCTCTCACGATGATACCTAATTTTATTTTTATTTTTTGTACAAAACTTATTTGATTCTATCGTGGTTACGGTTATTATTACAACATCTATGAAAAATACAAAGAATATTATTATTATTGTATTTTTATTGTTATTTTAAGCCACGTAATAATTTTCGTTGTTCCGAAAGTTTTGACCTTCAGAATAAATGAAACTTAAAACTTTTTTATGTGTATAATGTTTGAAAGAAGCAACAACACACAAAAAAAGAAACGTAATTTATTTTAAATTTGAAGCCTTAATGTACAAAAAAAAACTTCATACTCATGTGAATTTTGTCTGGGCTTTTATTTATTATTCGTATGTGTTTTTTTTCTCTTTTTTTTCTTTATTTTATTTTATTTTTCAATGTAGTATAATAACAAAAATCTATTGATAGTCGAAATGTATTAATACAGAAAAAAAATAATAATTTCATTGTTGCAAAGCAAATAATCACGCGAAATTGTCTAATTCATATAGATGCCTAATATCACAAACAGGCGCACGAGTGTTTTTTTTGTATGTTTTGTATGTCTGTATTTACAATGAATGGCAAAAGTTTAAATAAAATATTAAACAAAAAAAAAACAGAAAAATTCATGAAGCGGAATACTGACAAAAAAAATTAAATTGATGTATAGAAAATATGTGTGTGTGTGCTATGTATAATGAATTAAATTTGGTGTATTTAACCTTCACATTGCTTTTCCTTCTTTTTTTTCTATTGAAGCCTTGTATAGAGTGTGAATTATTCAGTTTTTATATATGTTTTTTTTTATTTATTTCATGATATAAAATGATGGTTGGTTGACTTTTGTTAGAATATTCTGGCATTAAAACCATAAAAATGTGTCATTGTTCATATACTTTAAAAAAAGTGAAAATCTCAATGTGCCTCTCACTCAAATTTTTCCATTTAAATGTTGTTACATTGTACTACAAAATTTAATTCAATAGATTGCAAGATAAATTTATCGTAACACAAAACAAAAAAACATGAAAAGCCTACACCTTTAACCTTATTAGCTTATCTAAAAAATGCATGTACGCGATCATCATCACATAAAACATTTACTTACAACATTATTATTATTAATTTAATTTTATAAATATTTCTCTCAATTTCAACACAACTGTGCAACAACAAAAAATTCGGTAAATCGCATTAGAATAAATTTGATCCTCTGAAATCATTGCATTTTTTTGTTCCTTTGTACAATTAAATTACAAATAAATAAACATCATCGATAAATCTGTTAAAGTATTAAATGCACATAACTGTTAAAAATTATAAATAAATGAATTAAACAACAAAATATCGTAGTTTATGAAGAAAAAAAATTTCAAACAAAAATGCATTGTTTATCGTCCCACATTTAACATTCAAAGATTGTCAATATAAAATATTTTATCTTTTAATACAAATGTCAATGTTGCAACTACTCATGAAAGCGTGATTTATTATCTGTTCGATGTTTTTTTTAGTATTTACCAGTTTATTAGGTTTTTTTTATGATTTTTATTTCAGATTAATGGGAAATTTTTTTAGGAATATAACGTTATAAGTTGATGAAACCAGGGATGATACCTTACACGCCTTTCAAATAAGGATAAGCTAAATATGAAAAAACCACATTTTAAGTATTCAAATCTGTGGGGAGCTGATCATGAAGGGATTAAAGGTAATGAAATGGCGGATGAACTGGCAAGGAACAGAGCTGAAGGGAAATTGCATTGGCCCTGAGCCCTTTTGAGGAGTGAGTCTGAGCTATTTCAAAAAACTCATCCGGGAATGGGTGGAAAAACAGATGAAATTATACCATCAAAGTATACCAGCATCTTCACAGTCTAAAGAATTAGTGAACTGTTCAAAGAAAAGTTCAGAAATGATCTTACAATTGGACAAAAAAGACATCAGGAGACTGACGGGTCTCTTAACAGAACACTGTCATTTGAAAGGAGTGATTAAAGCACCTGCAAGCTCTCCCAAAAGAGGATGAAACATCAAAGCACATCCAGTGTGAAGCATTGGCTGGTATGATTCGCTACTTCATACATGGCTTTCCATCTCCCTTTAATGTAGTTAACACATATCCTAAAGTCATCTTAAGATTCTTTGACGAATTGGATGTGTTGTAAATGAACTAAGATCCCTTCGTAAGAAGAAGCACAAAAGATCTTAAATGTCGAAGTGCGAGCACTGAGCTTCAATGCACTTCATTAAAAGAAAAACAAAGTATTCAAATTAATATCAATTAAAACTAAATTGAGATTTCAACATAAAAATCTGATTTTCCTGTAAAAACAACTCAATTCTCATATTAAAACATCACAACAACACGTATGGAATTAAAAATAATTGTAACTTTTGATATTTACATAATTATGGTGGTACTGCTATGTGTTATTATTTTTATTATTATTTAAATTTTTGCTAGAAAATAAAAAAAACACAAAGAACATAAAAGTAAATTTATTATCTAACCGTTTGTCTGTCATGTGTTAGCTTTACTACTATTATTATTATTATTATAAGTTGTAAGAACATATTTGTATGAATAAAAAAAAATAACTATAAGTGGTTTGCTGCTGCTTAGAAATAATTTTTTGTTATATGAATACTTGTGACAGATTGGCCTTGAAATGAAAAAAAACTATAAAGTAACAACATATTTTAGTGTTTTATTATATTGTTCTCATTATTATTATTATTTATATTTTATTAGCATCACAATTAACTGAAAGAATTTTTATTTAACCATTGTTTCAAATTGATGTGTCAATGAAAGCAAAAAAAAAATGTATTTCCTTATAACAATAAAAATTCTTCCGAACAATAATTTAATTCCCTTTAAATACTTGCAATTCTTGTTCAAAATGATGTTTAACTTATTTTACATGATTGTTCAAGTAAATTCAAAGTAATTCAAATAAAGCCTACATGAGGCATTTAATTATATTAATAAACACATAGCAAGACAAACAAATACTAACATTTAAAATAATTGTAATAAAAAAAATAATCGTAATGATTCTTGCAAAAATTATAATAATAATGATAATAATAAAAAGAACACTTCTTACGAAATTAAATTAGAATGGATTTCTTATAAAAGTTATGTAATAATAATAAAAATTAGAATTATGAGACAAAAAAAAATTATTATTATAATGGAGGTCAACAATAAGCATGCTTGACAAAAGTAAAAAGTGGTAGAGCAATACTGACATAATGATTCTTTTTTTGCGTCTCATATAATTTATTTTTTGCTAGCAGCGTAAAATCAGTCAAATAAAACAATTTCTAATACTAAATTGTCCTTGAAAGACAACAACTTGAAGAAAAAAATTACTTTAATGATATTTGTTCTTTATGTTAGTTTTTTTTTACATTCCAACTATTCATTATTCGAATTTGGGTGCGTGTCTGTAGTATAATGGTCAGTTAATTTTTTTTTTAATTTTTCTACATATGATGAAATTCGAGTAGAAAATTTAAAAAAAACTAAACTTGACATACAATTTAAAATCAGATACGATAATCTTTTCGTTATTTTCAGGAATATATTTAAATTTCTTGGATTTCTTCACAAAAAACGTCTTTGATTAAATGGTGTTATCAAAGACTTTCAATATCTTATCTGAATTTTTGTCTAATATGTTGATAAATTACTTTAAAGTGGTTCGATGTGACTTTCGCTCGTTGCACCTTAATTCTCTGATTTCAGATTAGATAATCACTTCCACCTATTCATAATTTTTTTTCGCATTTCATTTGAATTATCAATTTTGATTTCTTTTGTGATAATTTTAAAAGTAATTCACCTTTTATTTTATCACCAAAAAAAGAATTACGTGTTAAAATTATTTATAAAAAAATGAAATTAAATCACTTTTGTGAATTAAAATCAAAAGATAAGAGTAAGAATTCAAGGTGAAAAAATAAGCAGATAATAATAAAAAAAAGCTCCATTGGGACGTTTTCAAGGTTAAATTTAAATGCACATGTTTCTTTTCTATTATTTTTATATTCACCCACCTAGATTCTGATTGATGTTGAACAATTCGATATAAATCTATTGTAATGTTATTCTAAAACTTTTTTAATCCATCCGTTTGATGTTGCCCATTTTAATGTTAATAATTGAAATAGATTTTTTTTTATTAATTCGATACGATGTTTGTAATTTGAATTTAATTTTAGTTTTGTGCGCGCACAATTATTGTATTTTTTTTTTCATTTCATTTCATTTAAAGTGTATTAAAATAAATTTGTCTACAAATTGAAACATGAAACTGAAAAATGTTGAAAGTCCATTTAGGTGGACTGTGATAATTCCTTAGTTTTGGTCTTTTTCCACATCAACTTGGATTTTGTCCTTTCTTCCTTTCAATTCCTTTTACTGGGTTTACATTTTTGAACATGATACATTCAAATATCCATGCAGCATGAGAACATTTTCTGAAAAATTACTGTAAATAGTAATTTGTAACAATAATAATAAGAATTATTCAAATTAACTGTAACTTAAATTGCATATCATTAAAACTTTTATCAATTGCATGTATTTCATTTTAAAATATGCTTTGGTACTGGGTTTGATGTCTGTCTGAATTGTACAAAAAATAAAGTCACAGTTTCATTAGAATTTTTTCTCTTTGAATTCAGGAAGTCATTTAGCTATGTAAACTTCATATAAACCTTATGTAAACCATTCAATTTTCTGAACATAAATGTACTCAATTTTCCAATTCAAGCTTAACTTTTCTTTTCCTTTCATTGTAAAATGAACTTACCTGTTTCTTGATTCTCAATTAAAATAAATTGAATAATTTTTACCACTTTGTTGTATTTTTTATATGGTTAACACACGAATTTTGAGATACTTTGTTGTTGTACTGTAACTTCTAGGACAACATATGTTCACGCTTACCATGTGCGTATAATTGATTTAATTTTATCATTACAGTTATTTATATTCTAAGTAAATGCTTATATTTATGGGTGTTTTGTTTAAATAAATTGTTGTTAACGAAAATGTAAATTGTTCGGTATTAAATTGATTGTAAATGTAATTTTAATTCGAGTTTTATAGATTAATGGACAGTAATCGATTTTGTGGGGATCAAACATAATCGGGATCAGTTACACCCAAAAATTATTAAATAAATGCAACTATGTGGCTTCTTTCTTCGAGATTCTGCTTCTTCAATTTCTGTTTTTTTCTTGAAATTCCTTTTCATAAGCATCATAATAAGATTGCTTAAAACTGAATTTCAACATACCCCCAAATGCGTTCCTTATATAAAAAAAACAAGATCTGTCAAATTACTTAATCCATTACCTAATTTTAAACAACTCTATTTCGGAAATGCTGAAATGAAACCCAAAAAAATATTAATTAAAAGCTCATGTCACGCTTTCTGCAACTTGTTAATTAGTTCACATTTATTTGATTTGGAAATACAATTAAATTAAAAAAAATCGCTTAGTTTTTACTCATTATTTATTTATATAATGCTACTATACACATTACATTTATTTTATTTTTATCTAGTTCAATTAACAAATTGTCTAAAGTAACAGCAGGGAGTTAATTGTTTTATGCGAGCACATACTTGCAGACAAGTAAAACTTTTTTCATTGTATTTAATTAATTATTGTATGAGGAATTTTGTAATCCACTTTTTATTTTTGTTTTGGGTTAAAGTGCAGAAAGCTTTTCATTAACTCGATGAATTGACCATAAAAAAAATTTTTTTTGAGGTGAAAAAGCCTTTCAAAAACCTTAGATTGATTCAGAAGGTGAGCAATTTTCCCTACTGAAGCCACAATTGGGCTTATTGTAATACCTTTACTTTAAAATCATCACAAAATAAAATTAAACTTTTCATTTCAACTTTTACTTTCATGCTTGCAATTAAACATGCACTGAAATTGTGTCAAGATATTGCATTTACAAAACATAACAACTTTTAGCTGAAAATATTCTATACATTCTACTTTAAAACCTTTTTTCTATTCATTCCTTTCACTGTCTCAATGATAAAATGCATGTGTGTCGATATAAGTTAAAAAAAAATGCACTAACATATGCAATTTAAAATAATAATAATAAAAAATGACAACATAAAAAACTAATGAAATTCATAAGTGGTGTTATAAAATGTGGTAATAATTTAATATGTTGGATATTATATTGCAAGTCAAAAATAGTTTTCTATGAGCAATATAAAATTTTTCAAATAAGTAAAGTTTTTTTGCGATAAATTTTTGCAAGTTTTTTGTGCAATTTAAGTTATTTATGCATTTATGGAAAGAAAAAAATTGACCACAAACGGTGGAAATGGGCTTAAATTGTAGAGTGTTAATTGTGGTATTTTTATTATTTTATTTATTGGACTTTGTAAAGGAAAATTAAGTGTTGTGTAAATTTTATGAGTCAAAAAAGCACTTTAAAAGATTGCTAAAGAAATTATCAGCTGGTGTCAATTAAGAAACCTGTTTGGGGATTTGAAGGTGTAGTGAGCAGTGTGTTGGACTATCAATCTTAAGGTTGGCAGTTCGATTCTCACTCCGGCCATTAAACTTTACAATCTCAAATGTCCCTTTTTCCGGTTACTGAATTAAAAAAATGTGGCGACTGCTTGGGATGACAGAATAAAAGCTAAGTTCCTCGAATGATGATAACGGGTATGCACAATGGGCCCGACCGATGGTCTGAGTGTACGCTTAATAGCCGTCCTACAAATCTGATCTGATCTGAACCTATCAAAAATATTTAGTTATATTATAACATTTTCCTTTTTTTTCAAGATTTCCATCATTAGTTCACTTTTATATGAAAACAATCTAATAAATAAAAAAACATTCAATGTGAATATGTGAAGCAATCAAAAAAGATTAGTTGTGGTAAGGTTTAAAATGTCATTACGACAAAGAATGTGAATTGCAAATCTTATTTAATTTTAATTTTAATTTCATATTGTGGTGGTGTACTATTATTGCATAATGTTTAATTCTGGGTCAAAGAATATTCTAAATATGCATGAAAAACAACGTGAAATCGAATTTTTTGTATTTTATTAAAAAAATTGGATAAAAAAAAATATGAAATACGTGCATTGCAATAATAATGTGTTTTTTTCAGTATTTTTTTATATTAAAGGGTGCTGAACACAGTTTGATTCTATTGATTTTTATTTTTAATATTAAATATAGAATTTTATTATAAAATTTTGTATAAAAAAACGGAAAATTGTGCAATCCTTTAATATTATAATAAAAATAGTAATAATAATTATTAGTTTTTTTCCACATTCACATTAAAATTTATAATATCTAATATGGAAATTTCTTGTCTTGTCCTCTTTTAGACAAAGTCACGAATATACATTAGTTAATATTAATATTATGATTATTATTGTAAAATAAAATGCATAGTAGTAGGAAAATATTCTTATATTTTTTTTTATTAATATTATTACAACATAATAATGTTTTAAACATACATTTATTACTTTTATAAAAGATTTCTATCACAAAGATTGACTTTATGGAGTTGACATTTTTTTTCCTACCTGAGAATGCAAAATTATGACCATAATTATATTAAATAACCAAATAAATTTACATTAAAATGTAAAATAATCAAATAATTGTTGACAAGAAAAAGGAATAAATACGTATATTGACAGTTTTTTTTTTATTATTATTATTATAATAATATTTTAAGTTTTCTCAGGTGTTCATCAATAATAATGTTCTTTAAATTGTATCTCATCATTAAACATAAACCTTGAAGATTATTTTTTTTTCTCTCTCATTTTTTATATCTAATGAGATTTAAATTTCAACATAAGTATATTTCCCTTGAAGCACTCATTAGTACCACGACACACTAAATTTATAACATCCGTTTTAGCAATACAACAACAAAAAAAACCTTTACAAATTTGAACGTGCAAACTATAATTGAAACCGAAAGGAATTGCAGTAGTTAATAATTTTAATGTAATAATAAGCGATTTTTTTTGTTGTTGTTATTTTGCATGGTATTTTGATTTTATCCTAACAATGTAATACAAAATGTCCATTATAAAGTGGCAAACAATAATAAATTTACCTTTTTAAAAATTGTATTGTTTTAAATATTAATATAACTTGACAAGTGACACGTTTGTTTGGTTTCGTGAGATGCTGGTAATAATATATAAAATCGAGGTTGCAGCAAGAAAATTACTGTTTTGTCTTTAATTAATTTAACCATGCATGTACATGTACATTTTTTTTAATTGAAGTGTTACCAGGAGGTGTGGAAGAATGATTCATTACCGATGTTAAGCACAAAACACAAAACAATATAAAATTTTTTACAACAACAACAACATGAATTGCAGGGAAAAAAAGTAATCAATAGATACATAAATTGTTCAATTTATGATAATTAGATGTTAGAAAAAGATATGTCGCTTCAAGCAAAACAGAACAAAAATGTCAGTGAGTTAACATTGAACTATGTTTTTTTTTGTATTATTCTTATTATTACTATTAACTTTAGTTATTAAAATAATATAAAGTAACAAATAATATTTTCATGATTTAAAAATATACATTTTCCTTTAAACAACCAGGCGTAAGCCTTTCACTTTTTGTTTTCAACACAATAAAACATTCAATGGAATATAATTGACATCAGAATTCAAATAAATCATAATATTTGTTGTTATTTAATTAATGGGTAGATAAATTTTAATATTTAAATAATTAATTACTTTGTATATAAATCTACATAATTTGTAATTTCATTCTTAAACGATCATTTTCGATACTAACACGATTTCCACTTTTTGTCTCATTTGGTCTGATTCTACAGAAGGGTTTAGAATTTAATGTCTTCATAGCTACTTCTTAACTGACTTCAAAGAAACTAGTGACATAATCAAATGCGATGAGCTGTTTGTGTTAATCAAAAAAATAGGCTTTGATCATAAACTAATGCGACTAGTGGCCATGACTCTTAATAGATCTAGGAGCATACAAAGGCTTAGATATGAAGTCAACGTGATTCCGGTTTGTCTAGACAGCTGATCAGATTGAACCGTACTGAGTTCTGAGTTGTAGTTGGTATCATCTCAGTCATTTTGACTCTAGTGATCAAATGTGCAAATACTGCTCTGAACATGAGGAGACTCCTACACATCTACTTTGTGTATGTCCCAAGCATGCCTGAGTGAGTACTTCCCCCGTATTGATTCCATCATAAAAGTGAAGGTGTCTGTCCTACTTAGTTTTCAGAGAAAGTGTGGTCACTTTCCTGAACTGAACCAGGTCTAACTTCTTTCTTTAGCTGTTTCTCTAGATTTGGTTCTTTCTTCATGAGATATGATGATAATGGGTATACACAATGGACCTGTAAGTCTGAGTGCTGGTTCTCTTCTAATCTCGCCCTAGAAATCTGATCTGAAACAAAGTCACAATCATAAAAGTCAACAGACTTGAGTGAGTAGGTCATTTGGCACAAATGGCTCACATCTCCGAAACAATCCTGGTGGCCATCCCAAAGGATTGTGGCGACATTCAAGGATTGTTGAGCCTCATAATTTGAATCAAAATCTGCAACTAAAGTCCCTTTTCGTTGATTACTGATTAGGATTTTATATTAAATTCCTTAAAATTCATTTAAATAAACTTTGCCGATCATCAATATATAAGAATTTTCCATGTTTCAATAAATCTTCAACCCCATAATTTTAGATCTATTCAATAAAAAACATTAGATGAAGCTTAGATATAAATATTTTAACAATACATAAAATTCAATAATAATACTAATAACATTAAAACAATTTAAAATTGAATTAATACACAATTTGTCATTATTTATTAGCTTGCTGATTATATTTCTTCTTACTTATAATCATTATTATTATTATTAAAATTGTTACTTTACATTAAAATATTGAAATTATTGTAAAATATTGCTCACACATTATTAATAATAATAATAATATTTTTTTTATTATAATCTCAATGCAGATAATCATCATCATTATTGCAAAGAAAAAACTTCTCACACTTGTTTTGTTGTGTGTATTATTATTTTATGATTTGGGTCGCATTGATCTCCAACTACAATCATGTATGTTGTTTCATTATTATTTTATTGAATCATTAGAAAAAATCTTTGTTTGAGGATTAACATTAATAATAAATTGCACAACAATAAAACTTGAGTGATCTTTACAGTGTGATATACGTCAAATATATTTTTTGTATGGTAAATCATTAAAGTGAAGTGTAATAAACAATAACCTTAAGAATCTTCACTCATTATTTATGATAATTATTGTTTAATATCATGATTAATTATAAATTATCGTAAAATCACAATAGAATAGAATTTCCTTAAAGATTATTAAGCTAAAACTTAAAAGTAAAAGCAATGCTCATTTTATCAAGGACTATAGTAAAAGCTTCATGAAAAAGACACACATGTATGATAAATGGTTGTATATTTAATCGTTTAATTACTATGCAAATCAACACATGCACGCGTAATAATAAATTACTTTTTTACTGCCATTCAAATTTTTTAAATGGAAAATTATTAATTTAATATCTATGTAGGTGCATTTTGTAATTCATGATATTAGAGATCAAATTAAAGACTTTGCAGTCGTAATTTTTTGCATGATAAAAATATTTATAATCACTCAGGTCTTAAAAGAGCATTTTCTTATAAAAATAACCAGAAAACGACACTTTCAATTTAAATAATAATGTTTAAGATGCATATTAGAGTGTCTTGTTTAATTTATTATATCTTATAATAAAATAAAAATCTATAAAAATGAATGATTATATTTTCTATCTAATAACAATTCAATCTTTTCAAATAGAATGAATATGATTGAAAATTACCGTATTTGATTAAAAGTCATATTCAAATACACTGTTTAACAAGATGTTATTAGATAAAAATAATAAATTTTCTTAACTTCGTGCTGTTTTCTGGTAATAAATATCATAAATTATTATTTGAATTAACGTTTTTAATTTCAAACTATTTCATATATTTTATTTATAATAAATAATATTTATTATGTATTGTTTCATTTCAAATACACATATAATAATAATTATAACTTGAATGAAAGGTTTTTTCAATCCTAATTAACTTTTAAAATAAAGGAGACCCGATGTCATGAGGCAAAAACAATAATTACAAACTGACATGCGATATAATAAAAATTTTATATATTAAAATAAATATAAATCTCATATATGTATGATTTAAAAGTGAATATGTTGTGACTAATCCGATCATAACAATCAGCTAACAAGTACTTTGAAAATAGTTACAATTATAATCATAAAACGAAAAATAATAATAAAATAATTTTATACAGACTTAGATATTGAAAGGGAAAGGAAATTTATAAAATCACGTACATTTTTAAATACAAAACTTGACCTATGACATCATAAAAACGATTATTGATTAGATAAAAAAATACGAAGATAATAATAAAAAAGTATTCAATCATCTTCAATGAAAATAAAAATGATAACCTTAAATGATATGATGAATTATTTCATTTTTATTAAAAACAATTCAACTTTTTTCATTTTTGACTCATATAAACAATACTGATATTAATATGTATTAAAATAATAAAATAAAATAAAAACTTATTTTATTACAACATCGATGAGTGCATAAATTAACTTGTTGCAATCCTATGAATGCATTACAAATTCAAAAGTAACAGTTATTTAAAATGAAAATAATGTACGAAACATAAACATATTAACATAAAAAAATGAGAAAATAAAATTTAATATACAAAGTTAACTATAAAAGTTTAAGAAAAAAAACATCGTTCCATATTAAGCATGGAAAATCATGATGCTGAAATTTAATTGTGGTAGCTGTGAGTTACTCAACTTTACCCGTTTGTTTGTGTTCTTACTTATTTTGATGTGGTTGCTACTTTTATTTTATTAATATTATTTATATACAACATTTAGTAATGTATATAAACTTAAATATACATAAATTATTGAATATGACGATTCGGAGATTCTTTCACAGAAAACAGTCCATTCATAAACAATTACAAAATTTAACAAAAACAACATTGAAAGAGTGCACGTTATTAAAGATCTTGGAGTATGGCTCGACTCAAAACTTAACTTTAAACATTATATCAACGTGACGATAGCCAAAGCCTCTCTCATAATAAGTCTTGGTAAACGTTTTGGCCGCGAATTCAACAATCTTTTTGTAATCAAAAGCCTATGCACATCTCTTGTCAGACCCATTCTTGAATATGAGAACCTTGTCTGGATGCCGCATCGACTCAACCTGATCAACATGCTGACTTTACGAGATCGTCAAGAAACCGCTTGTTGTACAACGAAGAATTGAAATTTTTTCAGCTCCAGAGATATTTGAATCTTCATCTTATTCTACCTGTAGCAGGATGGAAGAATTTTATTAGCCTTCTGCCACTTCAGCGAAAAGAAATACTCGAGACGATTTTAAATCTCAAATTAATTACTTTTATTAAACTATATTTTATAATTTCACTATTTTATTTATTTTACTGAATTGACGTCGTTCTGCAATCGGAGTTGAAACACAAGTGAGTTGTGTGTGTTATTGATTTTGACATTTGCCAGATTTGTTTTCGAGAGATGACGTTTATGCTCTCTCTTCAACACTACCAAAATCTTCTCCTTGCCTCTATTGATTCTACTTATGGTACTCATATTAACCTTATATCTTTCCTTAAAAAATTTAGCAGGAACACCTTAATTATTTTTATCGTATTGGAAATAGATTTTATCCTATTATTGAAACAGCTAACACTCAATTTTTGAGCTGATCTTAGAAACTGTCTTCGATAAATTTGCTTTATTTTTTAATTATTTCTAATTGTTTTGCATAAAATGGCACCTTTGTTAAAAATTTTTGCTTTTTTGACACTTTTTCTTTAAAAACCTGCACTTATGAAAATATGCACTTGGTCAAATTGCATTTGAAGAGGTTCAAGTGTATATCAATATCAATGATATACATGATGATTATTTTGACAAAATACAAATAAATATAAAATTCATCAGTTATTTAATATTCAGAATTTGTACAATTTTAAAATAATTGTAATATTATTTTCATAATAATAATATAAAAATTTAAAAAAAACGAAAGGATTGCCTAGCCTAAATTTTATATTAAAAGAAACATATTTTAACACTGTAAATACAGCTCAAAAAAAATGTTACCTTGACAATTTTAACAATTCTCATGATGATAAATAATATTGAACATGCATGTTTCATTATCATAATAATCATTATTATTTGAAGAAGGTAACGAAATACTTTTTTTATACATGTTTCTTTTTATTCGAATATTATTTTGACAAAAAAAAAATATTGTTCAATGTTAATAAAACTCTTTACGCTTTACTTTTTAATAGTATATTATACTACATTAAATTTAAATTTAATTTTTAAACAATAAAACTTAAATGATATTTGTAATAAAAATAATAAGGTTAAAGTGTTTCATTGTTACATTTAAATTTTTTTTTTTTATAACATTAATTTTAATACATTTAATTCAAAATTCAGTAAGCATCGATGAAAATTATGTACGAAAATGGAATGTAAAATATGTTAATGATAAATGTCAAGTTAATGTTATTGTTATTATGTTTATAATTGTAAATGTGTATTGTAAGAAAAATTGTTTCATTTACAAAAATTAAATTAAATAATCAAAATTCTTTTAATCTCTTTAAGAAAATCAACATAAAGTATTTTGAATAATAATAAAATTATGATAAATTAAGTTATTAAAATGTCAAGTTGATTATAATTTTTTTTTATTATTATTGTAAAACAAAATATAATTTGCATGATTTTTTTTTCAACGTTTGCATTTATATATGATTGAGTTTCTGCATTTTGTTTAAATCGAATTGACAGTTAATGAAATGAATTTTCGCTCCAACTTATCTGTGGAATGCGTTTTAGTGTGATTCAATTCAGTGTTCAATGTTATGTTAATTTGAAGTTATTTGAATGGCTTTTCATTAATGTTAATCCTATAACATGGTGAGAAAATGAGCATTAAATCGTCATCTCATCAAAAGTCAAATTTAATACAAAAAAAACCTTGATCTTCTTTCATGTTTAACATTTTTTTTTGCATGTTAAATTATGAACATTAAAGAAGCAAAATGTAAAAAAAAAATATTACAAATACTTCTTTTATAAGTATAATAATAATGATTTGAATATACTTATTGTATACAATTTTTTTTTTGAACATCCTTTCATGCTGGGAGGCATCTAATCATTATTATAATGTTTGTTTTCAGCTGTCCAACCTCTTTTTTGTTTCAAATGTTACTTGAGTAAGAAATAACCATTGATTATTAGATTCAAAATACACGACGACAGCGCACAAGACATGCATAAGTTGATTGAATGACCTTATTTATTTGAGACAAGACACATTTTCAACATGTAAACTTAACATTTTTCACTAATGCATTCAAGCATGTTCAAGGATTTTAGCGCCGCGTACTTTGAATAAACTCTCGCTCTCACTTTTATTAACTTCAAAAATGTAACTTTTTTTCCAATTCAAATAAAATCAGAAAGCCATAGGGTATTAAAATAATAATAATAATAATAAAAACAATACCAACGTTCATAATTTACTATTATTTTAGCAACAAAAACAAAATCAAATTTATTGATGTAGATAGCAAGAAAAATTAACAAAAAAAAGAATTAAAACGGTACAAACACAATTTCCTTGATATCGAAAGCCAGTCATGCGTTTCACATTCACATTAAATACATAAATATTTTAATGTGTATTAAAAATTTATTTCAAACCACTATACCAGAATTAATTGCATCAAGGACATTGCTTGTCAATTTCTATAAATAATAATAAAATAGTAAATTATGGTTACAAATAGACAAAATATGTATGCACTTACTTTCAACAAGTTTTTATTTAGTATTTTTTTTTGTGAGTATTGCTATTATGAGCGTAAAATATGTGTATATAATCAGTGAATTGGAATAAATAGGCAAGTGAATGCTGTTTAATAAACGTAATATTAGAATTTTTTTATATGAGTTTCACTTTTAAGTGAAATCAAGCTAAATTAATAAAAAATATGACGAAAAAGAATTTAATTTCATGCAAAGTCGATTTAATTACACACTCTCAACCCAAAACCAGTAGGACACCAGTTGGAGACCAGCAGGAACGGGTGTTCCCAATGGTGTCCCACTGGTTTTGGGTTGAGAGTACAGTCAAAACTTTTTCCAAGCATATTTCAACCGAAGCATCTTGACTTTCAATTAGAGTAATCTTAAATGACATTTCATTCTAAAATTACTAAAATTTGAAAAAAATCAAAATTTTCTTCTAATGAGTAGGTCAGATGACGACAAATTCTCAAGGTGGACACAAATCATCAAAAAGTGCACTAATTGAGTCTTATCACAGCATCGAAATCAACATATCTAATCAAATTACCTTCCATTGATCGACACAATCGTTAAAAATCAATTAAATCTCAAAAATATTTCCTTAATCACAACTCACTCATTCAAATCCACACACATTTCCTAGAACAATCATAATTTATCAAATGTCTTATTCAAAAATATGCACTTGATACAACAAAAATACTGAAGTGAATGTGAATGATCAAGTCATTATTACACATATTTCAAAATCATTTAAATTAATAATAATGAAAATAACTGAACATATCAATTTTAAATGCAAAAACTCACGTCATACAAATAATGACAGCTTTGTATTTAATTTGCACACATTTTTCACACAAATAAATGTATTTATTAAAATTATTATTAAAAAATATTCTAATATTGACACTCTTGAAAATTTCAAGAAACACAATTTTTTTTCTCATGTGGCTTTTTTTGTTAGTATGCAATGTTCAGTTAAGTATTTAGTGAAATATGTAATTTATTTGTGAATAAATAATGAGATTAGAAACTGCGTTGAAATTAAATTATATAAATTGAATATTTGATCTTCTGTATGGAATTCATTTGAATTAAATGCGATATGAATCAAGTCATTTGTAATATTTATCTGTAAAGAAAAAAAATTGTGTAAGTGTGAAAAATAAATTAATAGTTTTTCAATAAATGTGGTGGGATAGAAATGGCCTGAGGCTGAAATTGATTAAATTGTGCGATGAGTGGGAGTCTTATATAATATTTATGATAATTTAATTGTATGCTGAAAAATTTTTTGAGAAAATTGACGTTTAAAATTTAAATGCCTCATGTTATCGTAAAATTTCATGGGAAGAGGCATACACTGTCTCTCAAAAGCCTCCGAAAGGCAAAGCGAATCACTTTCTAGTCAATTTTCAAAACACTGTAAATTGAAAACGCCCCACAGTACAAATTGATTTGGTCGGCAGACGCAGATCTGTGATTGTGGCTTACAGGGTGTTTGATGAAGGCAATTTTTAACACATTTCCTGTTAATTTGGATAAAAATTTCTAACATTTTGGGCATTGTTACAATGAAAGCATCGGATAATCCTCAAATTTGTCCAACGCGGTTGATTTACGGAATTTGTTCAACGGACAGTGGGAAGTAAGGTCATTTTTCAAATCCAAACTTAATTCCAATCTCAAATAATTATATGCCTTTTTTCCTAGAAGAAATAAATTACTAAACTAAGTGTTAAAATTTTCCTATTCCGTTCAAATTAAATTTCAAAGTAAAATTGCTTTATAAATTGTATCAACTCATGCAAAAGTTCGTGTCAATTCTAACTTTTTTTCCATATTAAAGCAGCATTTTTTACTCCATTTTCAAGAAGTATGTTATTAAATAAAGCAATTTATAACTAAATGACCTTGTTTCATAAGAGCTTCGACTTAGAATTTAAAGTTGAATTCAATCAATTTCAGAAAAAATGTAGAACAACAACAAAAAAAGATTAATTGTCTTCTCCTCCCAGTTATCAAAAACCTTATTAGGCAATTTGAATGTTGTTGAAAGATACAAAAAAATATGATAAAAAAAAAATTCTGATATAAAAAGAAAAAATCATTTTAAAATAGGTTGGGATTTGTCCTTGAAAATTCTATCTCTAATGTATTGAAATGTTAAAGTGTATAAAAGTGATCGCATCTCACGAGTATCTTTTATTTTTATTATTTTTATTATTATAAAATACAATTCAATTTTGTATGGTGCTATTTTTCTGCATATAAAGATGTGTGTGCTAACAAAAACAGTGGATAAATTTAATGTCTGCCTACAATTTGCAGCAAAACAACCACTTTTATTTATAGTTGTACCTTTTAATATTCATTCTTATAAAAATACAATAAATGCGACTTTTATAACACGTTATGAATGATTATTATTAATGACTTTAAATATGCTTTGAGTGTATTTGAATGTGTGTTTGTATAATGTCCATTTGAATAGCAACTTAGCTCTAACTCTTTTTTTCCTTACTTTTAAAAGCTAAAAATAAAAAAATGATAGATTACCATAAAGTTGTATTTCTGGTTTATCTTAATCTCTTTACTTATATAAGACACGATTATTGAGAATGTTCATTATTATTATTACTATATGAAATTTATTGTAAATTTAATGTAATGTAAAATTTTATATACATTTAAGATATTTTTTGTCTGTGTATATGAAAATTACAAAAGAATTTTGCAATATTAGTCATTGAATTTATCTAACGCTTAAAACCTGCATCTGCCCTTTCTCATCCTGGTTTTAATCAATCACTGATCTGTGAAATATGAACACGTCAAAATAATAATTATTGAATAATATAGAAAAATGAAATCTCATTGAAAATTGTGTAATTTTTTGATTTTTGTGAGTCATGATGCCAACCTTTTTTTTGCTTTCAAATATTTTTGTTAATTTTATTGTTAACTTAAAGACTGGAAAATTTTTTTCCCAAAATAGAAAGCCTTTTTTGTTTAAAATTTGGATGAATTTGGATATATTATTTAGGCGCTCTGACGGATCATCGCGATCCTCAGGGTGACCAACTTTAATTTTTTTTTTAAATATTCGTTCAACATCTGCTTTGAAATAGAGAAATGATAAAAGATCAAAGACAAATATCACAAGATCGCCAAACGAATTGTTTTCTGCTTGATCTTGATAATTGAATACTTTTGCCCGAAATTTTTTCGTTGAATTAGTTTCGATCCTAGAAATTTTATGTACATTTTGCCATTGTTGAACAAAAAATTTAGGACGAAGAGCCAGAATTATGTAATGGAAGAAATAAAAAAGCTCCAATAACCCATTGCTTTGAACCATGTTGGAAACCAAAAAATTCAAAAAATAGCCAGATCTAGCTCCGAAAGTGCTAAAATGGTCAACCTGATAAAACTAAACTTTTTTGAGTGTCTTGCAATGTCAATTTCAAATCACGTCCCATTTTAAATGAAACATCCCTTGAATTAGATAAAAATTCATAACGTTAACAATGATAAAGCAAATTTTCAAGTCAATTTTGTAACAATTTAAAAACATATTGAATGATAAAACCATTTGACATAATTTTCATCCAAAGTGACTTCTTCTCATTTCAAACTGCATAAAATAAAATAAGATCATTTATCATCATTTCATTTATGAAATATCATTTTAATGCTCTATTATCATTTTCATAAAGAAATATTTGTATGATACTCCCTTGATTATTGGCAGAATGTTTAATAATTTTTATGATAAATGGATTTATAAAATTTTTTTTATTGTTATTACCACATAAGCGATGCAAAATGTGATTGAGAGTTAAATTTCAGCAAGTCATGCACATCCTCTGAGTTCCTTTCAATACAAATTTCATAAGATCTAGAAAGTGAAATTGAAATTGAATAAGCCTAATTTCATACCTTCATTTCAAATAACAATAATAAAAAAAAAATATAATAATATAAATAAAAAGTTACAACGTCCCAAAGGAGATTAAGACATTTTTGAGAAACAAAATTCATTTTATTCTATTATAATGTTGATTTTGTCTCTGTTGGTCTCATATTGTAATCTTAAAAAAAAATATATCATAACAATGTTTGTAAAACATGCATGAGTGACTATCCTTTAATTATATTTTCGATACAACGAAGCCAAAAAAGGTGTTTGAAACCAAATTTAAGAGGTTTTTTTTTTATTTTAATATTTTTGGTTATATCGTTGTCTGTTCGTTGTCTGATTTTCTATTGTTCTCGATTTTGAGACAATGTTTTTTTTTATTTTTTGTTAAGAGTGGTAGCAGAAAGGAAATGCAGTCACCCACTACACAAAAAAAAATAATAATAATGATAATACACCCTTTAAAATACAATGATCTTCTTTTTTTCTTATTTCTTAAAGTTTATTTGGTTTATCTTAAAATATTTTATGTTAGAACTTTAATCCTACCTTTCTGTTACTTCTACTTGAGTAAATTTGATGATTCCATTGTGTGAAATGAAGATTAAAATATTGAAATGTTACATAATATAAGAATTAGCATTGTAAAAGCGTGGGGATAAGAACTTTTAATGTTTATTTTGGTATCATCGCAGTAGGTGATCAACTCTTTTGAAATTCATTCTATTTTTACTGCAACTGGAGTTTAATCAGACTTTTTTTCACTTTTTTGATATTAAATTTGAACTTAATCTTAAAATTTTAAATGAAACTTTTTCATCCCTGCATCCTATGCACTGGGTCAGACTCGACTAATGATGTGATTATTTCTAAATTAATTGATGATTGATGGATTTTAAAGTAAAACCATTCACACTGCATTACAAGTTGAACCTGTTGAACAAAGAAAGAAAGAAAGAAATCATAAAAGAAAGGCCTTAATGTTAAATTTAAAGTAAATCAATTTCTCCTCAATGATTCTGACATTCACATTTAAAAGAAAAAATGATTCCTTTCAATAGACAGTGCATTTAATAAAATAAAAATTTATGGATGATTGATCAAATTATAGGTTTGGAAGAAGACATCAATTAGGTCCACCTTTTGGCTTTAATGCATTACGTCAGCAGACAAAACGAATCAATCAAGAAATTTTATAATTTTTCATTTTAATGATCGATCTTTTTCATAAAAATTTCTTAAAACAACAACTCGTCAAAAGTGTTTAGTGTTAATTTAATTTTTTTTCCTATTGAATATTATTTTCATTCATTTTAATTCAATATTTTATTATGAAATTCCTATCATTCCATGCAAATTACTAATTTATTTTTTTTTGAGCATTCATTCAATGTATTAAATCATGCATCCCATTTCAAATTCTTTGACATTCACAGTTTTGTTACAATCTGATTTTGCATACTTTGTCATCGTTATTCGTTGAAGTAACACCAAAAAAAAATGTTTAAAGATTATACATCAATGCACATCAAATTCATTCATTTTTTTTGTAAGCAACATATATACGGCTAAGTTTCGGTAAATTGATCATGTGTCGTCTTGTCTTTAGCATTTCATGCACATAATTATAATAATGCTAATGTTACCTTGTTTGTATCAATGTATGCTTATTACCAAAAAATATAAATAAATAATATGAGTAAAGAGTTTTTGTCTGTGTAATGCATAACAGGTGGTACGAGGTGACCTTTATGCAAAAATTTTCAAAAATTGACCTTCAGACATTGAAAAAACTCTCAAGTTATGCAAAAAAAAAAAACTATTCGGGCGTTACACTTAGTGAAACAAGATTGATCAAATACAATTAAATAATAAGAAAAAAAAAGGTGAAATAAAAAATTAACAGTCATTTATAAGCAAATACAATAATATTTATTTAAATTTAATGTAAGGTAATTTTTTTTCATTTCAAATAAAAAAAGAGAGAGAGAGAGAAAGAGAGAAGAAAAAAAAGTACAAAAATTCAATCAAACAATCAAATTATTTGCCTGTCTGTAATTTTTTTGTTTGCCAAATATCTGTACAAACAACTTTTTTTTTATTGCTGTTAGGTCAAAGTAAGTTGAAGCATGTGTGTAGAAAAAAATATGTTATGCATGTCGAAAGTGTCTGGAACGATGTCTCGTCAAGTACTTGAATAATTTTCAAGGAAATAAAAGAGTCAATTTATAAGGATTACAATTAAAATAATAACAAAAAAAATGTAAATTTCCTTGTTTTCAGACCAAATTGAAATAATGCGAAAAAAATATTGTAATGCACTTGCCAAAATTCATATAAAGACTGCTGATTCTCAAATTTGATTATGATTGATGAAATTTTGAGAGTCATGCATCAATCAAATTTACATAAAATGCTTTTAAAGGCAACAATAAAACCTAAATAAAAGCTTGAGTCAAATAAAATCAAAAGTGTTCCTTGTTATTTTTATTGGTTGATGTTAGATATAAACCATTCACTAATTACGTTTCATTTATTTTATATCATGAATTCGTACAGTCATTCACAATAAGGAAGAAAAAAATGTATGTGAATAAAAAGTCATGTCTGTCTATTAAAGAAAAAAAATACGAAATTTGCGCTTCAAATTAATATTATTTTAAACTTGAGTTTCTAAGACATGAGATGAAATTGAAATGAAAAAAAAACTACATGATTTTTTTTTAAATTCATAACAAGCGATTTGAATCGCCGTTTTATATGACTTGACATGACACTGCAAAGAATTTAAGTGAAGGTCATCTTTTAACTCTTTCGACGCTGCTCCTAGAAATATTGAGTTTTTAACAATAAGTTCTTCTATGATTTATTCTTTAGGTAAAAGTGAAAACTTTTCACTTCGATGAAAATTTCAGGTTTCATATAAAAATTTTACAGGAGAGCCAAAATAAAATACGTATAAGTCCTACACAAATACATACAGAAATCTTGTACGAGAATGCAAAAACAAGACTTTTCTTAAAAGTTTAGCTCATATTTTCTTAGTTTTTGGTTTAAATTCAAAAACGATTCAACTGTTTGATACAAAATATCTCAAATTAAGACTCTAAAAAAGATTGACAAAGAAATTTTTTGATTTGAACAAGAAAAGAGGCCTTACAGTAGGTGTTGCGTTGACGCAACGGATGACGCCAATGAGTTAAATCATTTTAGATCAACTTAAAGCATTGAATTTCTGAATGAGCTT
>LN483852.1:0-76367 GCA_900002565.1 Culicoides sonorensis
TTTTTTTTCTTCTTTGCTTTCAGGTTTCAATTTTCCAATCTCCAAGATTTTCCCAAATAACACACGTGTCTAATGGATTTACAACCAACGCATTCACACAAATTTCAATGTAATTTTTTTTTATTATTTAATTTTATTTTTTCTTCATCATTTCTTCTCTTATATCATGAATTGTATAGATACATGAAAAGATAAAGATACATATTTAAACTTCCCTCGAGCAAGACGAATTCATAAAGTCGCGCGCTTAAATTTCAAGACAATGTGAAATGTAATATGGAAAAAAATAACAAAAATATAATATTCATAAAATCCTGTTATATTGCGACGTAGAAAATGCCGGTAATAAGATAAATGAATTTTTAAAATGAGAGAAAAAAATATGAAATATAACAAAATTAAATATTTGGAATTTGTTTTAAAATCAAGAATGTATGTGTTTTCATAATAATTTTGTGATGTTTATTTTACTGAAACTCCTTCATAAATACTCCGTATTTTATTCAATGATTATTCTTTTGATGAAATCGTGAGAAGATTAATGATGATTTTAATAGAAAAATAATAAAACACTTCGATTACACTCATCACTGATGCTCCAACAAAGAGTCCCAGTGTTCCACCAATAGCTGACATCACATCTAATACGCTATACGATTCCTGTCGACGTTTTGGAATAAATTCATTTGAACTAAATTTGACCGTGATGTCACAAAATTGAATATCTGTCTCATTTGACGCTGGAATGACGCTTTTTGTTATCTCTTGGACGTTGTATGTGATGGTTGAACAAGCTGGAATGCATTTACATATCAAATTATTATACTCCATTAACTGTATACTAATTGTGTCTCTAATAAACCTGTCAGAAATGGCGTAGTGATAACAATAAATGTTATCGCGTAGTTTCATTCCGCATGTATGATTTCTGGATACTGATGTGATAAAAATATTGATTTTTAAAATAGTCATGTTTATTAAATTGTATTAAGAAAAAGTTACTTGATGGAACGTAAAATGGGGTACATTCACAATTTTGAACAGTTTCTTTTGCAATGCACTCCAAGCGACAGTTGTTCATTGAGTACTCCTGAAAAGAAAAAAAATGTTGACTTTAGACTTTAATTTTTTTTTCAAAATTGGCTTTTTAAAAATTCAAAGTTAATATTTTTGTAGTAAATCCTGAGTTTAAAGAACTGATACACTCTTCTTCCAAAACCAGTAAAAAACTTGTTCTCTGAAATGCACTGAAATATTTTTACCCTAAAAGTATCCATTCTCGTCCAATTATCTTTTTTCAACAAACATTGTCTATTCTTCAAACTATAATATTTCAACTCATCACTGGCAGTCATGATATCAGGTGTGATGCTCAACGTAGTTTCAACGTTCAGTGGAATGAAAACACTCGTATCTTCAAGGTAAGGGTAATCTACTGGATGTCCAATGTAAATCTGTGCATTCAAAATTAAAAAGTTTCATTTGAAGTCAATATTATCATAAAGTTACTCACTTTGAATCCATTATTTGGCGTTTTTGAGTTGATTGTATCAAGCAAATTAATTTGAAGTCTAAAATGTAAAATATTATCAATAAATCCTCGAAATGGATACGCATCGTATCGAGAATTTTCATAGCCATCAATCAGATTCCAATTATACACTCTATTTTTCTTGGTTATATATTGTTGATGGCTAATGAAAATAAAATAATTGAAATCATTTATCTTTAGATTAAAATAACCAAGCTAACCGATCATGCAAAAACATGTCTTCTGAACTCAATAAATTGAAACTATAACAAACTCCTTCTGGTGTTAAAATTCTTGACCAATCACATTTTTCCTTGTTAAATGTACAATTCGGAATTAAACTTTTTTCTGGAATACTAATGTTAAATATTCGCTCTTCAATATTTTCAACTTCACTATCTAGTTGTCGATTTCCTGAATGTGGTGATGAGCTCATTTGCCAAAGAACTCGTTTGAATAAAACGCTGATGAATTGTCTAAAAGTGAAAAAAAAATTAAAATTTACTTTCCACGTAACAAAACCAACTTTAAATTAACTCATGCTCTGTTGCCTGCCCCCAGTCAGCATGCTTATAAGCTTCTGGATAATTCACAAATCGATGATCAGCTTTTATTGTCGTACAAACAGTGACTGCCGGGAATGGAATATCATATGTTGATACTGTTGATTGTTCATTCAAAGTGATAATTTCTCTAGCATCAAATAAACTTGCTGTCACAAAATAACACCCAATTAGGGATAAAATAAACAAAATAAACCACAAAATTCGATTCAGTATTCCATGAACTGTTAGGTAAAATAATCCATCCATGCAACCAATAGAACAATACTCAAAAATTGTTGATTTTAATCGATCAAACACCTGTTTACACAAATAAATGGAATATCCTTGATTTTTATCAAGAACGGGAATTTCTGGAATTGAATCTTTCGAACATTTTTCGTTACCATACATGGTGAATGGTAAGTGTGACTGCGTGTAACTGTGGATAGAACTCAAATGAAAAATTGATGAAAAAACTTAATGGAATTTTCTTTTGTGACTTGAAAATATATGTAATTAATTTTACATTAAAGAATAATTGATTCGAAAGTTATTAAAAGTTTGATATTTAACCGAACACGAAATGTTTTCATAGAAATTGTGACAAAATATATGAAGTCAGGTCCATTAAATAATTTTCACCTTTTTTGACATTAAATAATTTTGAATCATTTTCATATAATCTTTAAATCAAAGTACTAGATTTTATAGTAAAAGCCTTAAAAGCAGAAGCAAAAAAAATAATTTATTCATGCATCTTATTTGATGATTTCATCCCTTTAAATATTCAATATCTATTCGATTCGAAACAAGTTCAAATGCATTTTTATGCACATTTCAAATGCAAACTTTCATAAGAAAACTTTTTTTCTTTGTATTTGTATAAATCAAATATCTGCATTCGATTTTAAATATTTCAGATTATTTCAGGTTTGAGTGCATTCATCAAGAAAAAAAATTCTTCCTTTTATTCAATATTTTATTTTACTGTTTTTTAGATTTTATCATCATTACTTTACCAATATTCTCGAATATTAAACATGTTCAAAACATTTATGCCTAAAATATTTTTTGAATTTGCTACGCCATCAGAATAAGATGAAAGTAAATATGATGGCAGGCAAATGTTTTTTTTATAATCAAATAATACGGTCATCATCAAAAAGTGAATATGTATAAAAATGAAGAAGTATTGGATGTTGTTTATTGAATAAAATTGAATTTAATGAAAATGTCATATTCTTAGTTTTTTCATAAAAACGTTAAAACACACCCATATTTGATATATTTCACTTTGATTTAATTGACATGGACTTTTTGGTTTGCATTAGTGATGCGTTATTAGTTTACTACATAATAATACTTTGATGATGTTAATTGTGCAAAAATATTAATAAATGGATCGTTTTTGTAAGAAAATATAAAATAAAATCCCATCTAGCACTCTAATACGTTAAAAACATTATTAACTTCCATTAAGTCATTTACTTCTACTATTTTCTCTACTATAATTTGATGATATTACTTATTATTATAATTACAGTTAATATTTCAAAACAAAAACTCAAGTGCACAAATCTTTCAATGAGATAAATTCATACTTCATTGTCAAAAAAATAAAAAAAAAAACAAAAGTATGATGAAATATGAACTTATGCTGGTCCTATTAACAGCATCCGTGAATATTACAAAAGACTGCTTTTTTAATACACACTCATTTTATCCTGTTATTATTGTTATGATTCTGATTAACACAAGTCATCCTTTGTCTATTTTTACTTGTTTATTATTAGATACGACACGTTACGAACATTTAATACACAATACAAAAAAAAATCTCATTGACACCAAAATACCATACAAAGATATGGATGTGTGGTATGTAATTATTATCAGAACCAAAATTTAAACACATTGTTGCTATTTATGAAATTTTACAGCGCTATATGATATAATTTTAAATTTATTTTTTTCATTTCACACAGCATGATGATGATTATTATTAAAAACGTGTCTTTCGTATGTATGTATCTCGAATAAAATACTAAAAAGGGTCGTCGGTACTATATTTATTTTGTGTTTCCTGTTCACTTATATTTTTTTGCTTTTTATTTAAATTCAGAGGATAAAATAATAGCTAGTTTCATTGTCATTTTCATAAAATATGTATGTTATGAAAAGAAAAAATTAAATCGTTTTCTATTGTTCGTTACCACGGTAAATATTCGCTGAAATTGAGTTGCATTAACAAAAGATTCGGGAAATTTTCTTTTGGGGTGTGAAACAAATCATATTTTTACTTGTTGCCAGGTCGGTCGATTAACTTCTTTTGTTGTCATTATTCTGGTGAATAAAGTTTCTTTGTTCTTCTATATATTTAGTGGTGTGTGTGCATATAAGTCGTGATAATTACTGTTATTTTTGAGAAAAGTTTGAGTGAATTTCTATATAAATCGATTAAAAATAATTTATGAATTTTGATGTTTATTATTGAAGTGTTCAGGTGGTTTGCTATAGTATAGTTATTCTTGTGCTAAACAAAGTCAGTAATGGTGAATTATTTAATTATTTTATTTTTAAATCATTGTTAGTCCAAAATAGTTTAAGAAATAATCATAATAACATGTTGTTTTTCAAAAAGTTCCTAGGAATCACCCATGACGCCTCTAATTGAAGAAAACGATAATCAATAAGAATCTTTAATTTTTTCAACAACAACTAGGATCATCATCACAGAACATTAAAGAAATTCCTTTTATAATATATATTTGAAATTTTATTAGTTAATGGCAATCATAATCATTTGTTAATTTATCATTTTTTACAAGTCATTTGCAGCAAAACTCCACGTCATGTGTATAATCATCCCGGAAAAAAAAGTCGAGATAATTATATCATAAAAAGAAAAAAAAATCTTCTGACAACAATAAGTCGCCAAAAAGTGTCTGCTTATTGTCATAATTGAACCGAAAAATAAAATAAAAAGACAAGGAAGAAGGAAGGAAAGGCACACAATTAATGATTTCTAAATTTTTTGATATTAAAAAAATATTTCTACCAACTTAATTGTGCTAAGTCTAAATATTTTGACACTTAATAAAAGGGATTCGACCTTGTTTATCAATTTACCATCAATAATAACAAATACATGTATAATTTAATGATTTTCCGAAAATCGAACAAAAAAAACATTAAATTAAAAAGGTTTTAAAGAGAATCAGGTAGATTGTGGTTATAATCATTCCTTTTTTAATAATATTTTGAACAAAAAATATCCCTTTTTTTATTTGAGTGTATTTCTGCAAAATTTGAACTTTTTGAAATTTAAAAAAAACATCAATTATCTTGTATTTTATTTCATTCTCTTATCCCATAATTCTATTATTATTAATTTTATTATTATTTATGATCTGTACATATGGACAGAAACACGTAGAAACCAATTATTATTATTATTTAACCATATTTATTTGGTTATCTGTTATTACTAAAAATATTTATTGTTCAGGTTGAAAATTGTGTTCGGAAATACATTCATCACAGATTATAAATCACCTTTTTTGGGTTCATGATGATACCAAGTATTTTGTCTCTTATTTTCTCTTTGATTTTTAACATACTAACTGTGCATCATATTTATTTAAAATAAAAAAATGCAAAATTAATGATACATTGGGGATGCATCTGTTAAAAATTGAATATTTCATATGAATATAAACCCACATTTTTAACACATATGTCATGTATTATGAATACATATTAAGCAGACCATACACAGTCAGAGTCAGACAGTTATTATTTTTTATTTGAACAATTGTAGTCGCAACATGAAGTGTTAGTCCTCACTCCGTACCGGGAATTGTGTGTCTGTGTGTTGAACGATTGATGATGATAGTCATAATGATAGTGTTATTAAAATTGAAATGGAATTAGAAAGGCGTTTCGCTTTTGATACATGAGTAGTTAAATTTAAAAAAAATTTAAAATAAAGGAAACTGATTTTAAATCTATCATGTTAAACCAAAATCTCGATTTGGTCGAATTTTCTAGCAAAATGCTTGTGACGCTTTTCATCAGACTTACAATCAATTTCTCAACAGAAATTCAAAGTCCTTACCTCTGCTAAGGGATCGAAAGCTGCATATCAAACTTTCACATCCATGCATGAATGATCCAATAAATAAATAATTTATTTTTCCGGATACCTAAAGAAAAATAAATGACTTTACTTGAGAAAATTATAAATTTTCTATTTGATTAAATAAACTTTTACAAATAAATTGAAGAACCTCTTCAAAAATTTATTTATTTACATTCGAGTGAGGGCCACTTGAACATTTAAAACATATTTTACATTTGAAGAGCAGCCTTGATTCCTGTAAATAATAATCATAATGTTCTCAATAACTTGTTCTTATAAATTTTCACTTTATGAGGGAAAAGTTAACCATATAAAAATGAAATGAAATTCAATGAAAAAAAATTACAATAAACGCATTTTTGCATGATTAAGTCAATCATTGGCTTGAATGATGCAAAATAATATTTTAATATTAATGGATTGAAACTCACATTAAAAATTTAAATTGTTCAAATAAAATAAAATTTTAATAAACTGATAATCCGATTAATGCTTCTTTCTTCCTAAGCAAATAAAGGGTTTTATTGTATGCGTAAAGTAATTTCATGTGTCATCATTGATGGATTTTTTACTTCAAGCATGTTAATAGAAAAAAAACCATTACAGCAAATGTGCATCAAATGGATTTTGATCTAATCAGAGCTGCATTAAAATTTTATGTATGTGAGTGTTTGTTTAATGAAATAACTAAAGAAAGAGACGCAACTAATTCCATTTAACAAATAAATTTCTGCAACAATACTTTTAAAATCTATTTACAAAAAAAAAAATATTAAAAAATATATTAGAAAAAAATTTATAGAAAATAAATAAAAATAAGTATTAAATAAATAAAAAAATGTTACATTTTAATGCTACCAAATGTTAGTTTAGTTCAATGGAACAGAAATAATTAAAAAATAATAGAAAAAATCATACAATTTAAATATGAAGAAAATAAATAAATAAATAATTGATCGATTCAAATGCCGTATATAAAGAGAAAATATTTATTCAAAAATAATATTCATCAAAATTGTATTAAGTCGGGTGAAGTGAAGTTATGCCAAAAATTATTTTATTTATATGAAAAAAATAGCGCAATGTTATATTTCAAACACAAAACAACACACACTCATACGCGCCTTGCTTGTTTTCATACTTTTTTATTCTATTATTATTTATTTTATTGTTCAATTTGTTATTATTTATTATTTTTTTATATTGCATAATTTCTAAAATAAATAAACAGACGTGTGTTTGCCAATCAAATGCTGTATGGACTGATTAAAAATTAAAGTTATTCTGACATTTTATTGATTTATTTTGTATTTTATGATGTTTATTTATTTTTTGTGTGTTCTTTATTTAAAAAATGTTCTCTCTTTTTTTTTCGTGATTTTTTATTGAGTGAAATATTAAGCAGTATTAGAAGAGGATACAGTTTGATACGGATTGAAAATTGGGAATGTTTGTTCTTTGAGATACAAAACTGGATTTCCTTTCCTTAAACCAAAAGTTTTAAGAATGTTATAAAAATTCAAAATCTGGTTCAAATAACGTAGAAATAATTCAAAATATTTTTCAATAAATATCAATTTTATTCGTCATGACAATGATTATCAAACAACCTCACAATTCTCAGAATGCAATTACACTTAAATGCATCGCATATCAAATAAACACATTATTTATTAAATATAATAATAGAAAATATTTAACCAGATATTTATTATTATTAAAACGTACCCCTATCCTTTAGAATTTAAATGCAACACACGATTATATGAAATAATGATGATAATAATCGTAATAATAAATAATAGTGAAATCCCTCTACATTAAAAAAAAAGGTTATTTTCAAAACTATTTTTTGTACTTTCATTTTTTTATTGTTATAAAATACTCAAATTAAGTCACACCATACAAATCGTAATTGTTTATGTACGTAGGATTATAATGAAATAATTGACTGATGATGTATATTAGACAAGAATTGTTCAAATGTTGATTAACCAAACAGAATAAAAAAAATAAATGTAACAATAAATGCAGTGGAATATAAGAAATTTTTTAAAATAAATATAATATTATACATTTAAATTGAAAAAAATAAACAATAGTGATGTAATATATTGGAACTAATGAAAAATGATGTTTTTATTGTTGGAGGCGTTGATCGATCATTATTAATGTTTTGTGTGTAAGGGTAATGGCTACATTTTAAATTTATTTTATTTCATTTTTTTTATAGTTTAATAATATAATGTAAAAAAGACAAGTTTAATTTTAAATTGACATGAAAGGATACATTTATTATACATTTAAAAAGGTTTTAGAGTGTAGTGTCATTAGAAGGGTTAGGTTTTAGATAATTGCTTGGGAAATTGATAGGATTTTTTTTTGTGAATTTGCATATCTTCATGTGATTTTATCGATTGATTAGATTAATTGATAGTTTTTTTTAAGTATTGTGGGAAATCAATTATTGTGATTCAGTTTTTTAAGCATAAATGGCAAGATTCACATCTTTCATAGATTCAGGCTTAAAGGACGGCTTCAGGCAAACACTCGGGCTCTAATCGATTATCATCAAAAATTCTTTCAAAGTTTGATAAAGATTTCCTGTATTTTTTCATACACAAATATAAAATTTCCACTGTTATATTCCAAAAATAAAAAAAAATATGTCACTGATATATCACCATGGTATCGTTGAATTATTTCTAAGATTTAATTAAAAATATTAAAAAAAAAGATTAGAGTAAACAACAAAAACAAAACGAAGGAAAATAAAGAAGAATATTATATAAAATAAGGAGGCAAAAAATTACCGTTAATTAGATAAAGAAGTAAATTTAAAGAAATAGAAAATGAAAAGAAGAATGAAAAAAAACATGAATTACAAACAAGAATTGTCTTACATTATTATTTTCTCTTTATATTATGATCTAAATGCTTTGTCTTATTTCAGTTTCACTATAAAAAGGAGAAAAATATGTAGGAAAAAAACAAAAATTAAAGAGGATAAAAGACATGAGATAAATAATAAAATTAATTACAAAAATGAAAGATAACTGAAGTGAATTGGACTTACGAAATTTAATTAATTAGCTGACCATTTCTTTTTTTTAATTTCATAGTCTATTTCCGGTATGATTTTCCATAATTTTACAGTTGAATGTAATGTTTAAAGTAACCTAAACAAGTAAATAACTTTCACTCCCTGGTTTTACATTTAAGAGAAAAAGTAAAAACTAAAAAAAATTATTTATGAGCGGTAATTGTTCATAATGGAATGACACTCCCGGCTATGCTTCAAGGAATACTTTTTTTCAATATTTTTTTCATCATCATCATAATAAAAAAAGGAGAAAATTACTATTTTTTTCTTTTCCTGTAAAAATTGATGTCAAATGCAAGACAAATAAATGTATGTAAGGGTGTTGAATGGTTTTTATTTAAATTTAAAGATGTGGCAATTATAATTTTTTTGTGTCATCCCCTCACATTATTTAAAAAGAATAATACAAAAGAAAAAAAAATGAAGTTTTTTTTTAGTCTTGTGTTAGTTAATGAACAGAAATTTATAATGAGTGCACAAATTATCTTTCTCAACACCCAATTTCAAGTAAAGCACAAACAAATAAAGCCGATCATTTCGCTTTTTACTAATTAGCCTCATTTAGGAGATAAATATTTTTTTTTTATTTCTTCAATGTAAAAAAATTCAAGAGATATGTATGTTCATCAAGAAAAATGAAAAAAAAATATTTGAAGCCAGATTTCAATGTTTATACCATTTTGAATCAAAATTAACTTGAAATAGCCGTTTAAATTTACACTTTTATTACAGTGAATGATTTTATTGCTCTACTTTTAAAATATTTTAAGATTATTTTTCTCAAGTCTTTAAATCTTGCACTGTTGATGCATAAAAACAGGCTGATTATCTTTGTTTTTCCTCTTCCTAGTATTATTTTGTTCATTTTATCACCAAACCATTTATTATTGTTTGCCTAACATCTTAAAATTGCTTCATTGTAGTAGCAAATTGTGCAATTTTATTTCTTTTTTTAATTTTACTTGAAGAAACGAGTCAGATGAAAATAAGATTTAATTGCTCTCTTTAAGTTTATTTGGTGCTAAAATCTTTCTCGCAAATAAAATTCACTTCATTATACTGACGATGATGAACTAACTAACTGTTTATGTTTCTTTATTTCATTAAATTTCTTTATCTAACACAAATTTATATTAAATATATTTATGAGGGTATTTAAAAAGAAAGATATATATTTTAATGATGATGAAACTTTTTTTAAGGAGTGTCTGTCAGCTAGCTTGTCAATTTACTGAATTTTAAGCTTTTTCTGTCATGATTTCTGTATTTTCAGATCCCAATGAGAGATTTTCTTCTTCATCATTAGTACAAGCAAGAGCAGGGAACCGATTCATCAATGCTTGACGGTATTTCGGATGGCTGATACCATATACCTGGAAATTTAACGGTTTATTTTTATTTGAATTTATAAGTTTTATTTCAAAAATCATTACAATTGGATTGTAGACGGCATTAGCTTTAGCAAAAACTGAACCCCAAATCGTTGCTAGAGGACTAATACTTGTCGATTCAAATATGCCAGCAAAATTGATAATTAAATAGGGGGTCCATGCCATAAACCATAAAGAAATTGTACAGAGAGCGACTTTTGCAAGTTTACATTCAGTATTTTGTTGGTCAGTTTCACTGGAACGTAATGAACTGACATTCATTTTCTTGGCTTGTTCTCGCATTGCTCTTTCATGAGCAGCAACGGCCTTGAAATTGAAATTAAATTAAATGAAATGTTTCACCATACATATTTTAATTGTAACATACCTTCATGATGAAAGTGTATGAAAAAATGATGAGGAACAATGGTGCCCAATACACAAACACTGAATAAACGAGAATGTATGAGCGAGATTTAAAATCCTTTGACAAGTAATCTGTTCCACAAGCTGTCATATTTCCTTCAGGAACATATCTGTTCCAGCCAAACAATGGAAATGCGGTCCACAATAAACTTGCAAGCCATACAAGTAAAATTCGGATTCGAGCACCTCCGTGTGTAATGTGCTTAGCACTCAAGCCATTTACGATGATGTTGTAACTGATTAAAAGATTCAAAATTCAAAAATTTGTTACCTGAAAATTTCTTATCTTACCGATCAAATGCAATTAAAGTCATAGTCCAGATACTGACACAGCCGAAAAGTGACCCAAACATTCCATAAATTGTACAAAATAGAGGTCCTAATGACCATGTTTCCTGTAAACAGTTGTATACCATTGGTGGACACATGCAAAACATCATCAAGAAATCAGAAAATGCCAAATTCACAACCAATAAATTGCTGGGTGATCTCAATGATTTTGTAGACGTAAAAATATAAATCACCATTCCATTTCCCACCATTGCAATCATACCAAGCATGAAAATAGAAAATCCAAGCACGGAATGCCATAATGGGTTAAGTGGTGCAAATTGATACCAGTGAGAATCAACTAGATATCTCATGTCTTCGGGTACCTTGTCGACCACAGTTAAATTTCCACCCATCATGCCATGCTGCCATGACTGAAAAGCTTCAGCTACAGGACCTCCAAGTGATTTGAATGCCATTCTTTAGTTTGAGGTTTATTTTTTTAAATTTCTGGTACGATTCTTAAAAGAAAATCAACACTGGACTATTGAACTACTTTTAAAGAACCGATTTACGGAGTTTAAGGAATTATTTTAGATCTTTGTCAACATTGAGTGACCAAATCCAAAATTACTTATGAACTTGAAATGGTTGTTGCTTTGCTTTTATATCTAGAATAATTTAATTAAGTGAATTATGAATTTTTTATTAAATAAATACATACAAAGGAAGACGAAATTTAAACATTGAAGGGCTGAGATTACGTATGGTTCTCTTTGGCACTTACCTATTTCAATTTAGATTTTCTTCAATCTTCAAGCTCACTGAGCTCATTTTGCAAAATCGATTTGAGCAAATCATTTGTCTCATTTCCAATTTCAAAGCCCTATTTACCATTTTGCATTAATTTTAATCAAAAACTGTTTTTTCTTCAGTCCTTGAGAAAAAAATTCAATATTTTCACATTCACACGTTTTTTGACAAGAAACTTTACGTATTTTCATTTAGTAGATTATAAGAAAAAAAAAATGGATTATTATTTTGACTAGTTATGAAATTTGATATCATCCTCATATTGAATAGACCAAAACGTTAACAAGTTTTTGTGGTAGCCTTTAGCAATGTGTTTAAATATGAAATAATCTCGTTAAAATAAAAAAAAATCATGAATCAATAAAAGATTTTTATCGAAAAGGTCGGAATTAATTCGTAGAAAATTTTAACACGATTATTTCTCTTCACCACAACGGAGCTCTCAGGGAAGAATATTATAGTTTAAACGAAAAATTATGAAATTTCAAAAAGTAATGACCTTTAACTCGAAGACAGACACTTGGACTGAAATAAAATAAATGAATTTCCATTGAAAATAATTTTCTGAATCATATCTTTCATATTTATCTCTATTTATTTAGAAAATGTAAATAATCCTCTTGTAATAATGGTTTTAAAACTTGTTTCATACAATTTCATTCTGTGCTTTTTTGGCATCCAATTACAATTTCAGTCAACAAAGAAAAATTAAATTGCATACTTTTTAGAATGAAAATATGTGCCTTTTTTGTATAATTGTCGCATAATATTATAAAATAAGCCAGACAATTTAAGTGAACAGTTTACATGGAAAGACAATAATTTAAGAAAAAATGAAAAAAATACGAAAATATGTTTCAGGGATCTAAAAATAAATGTATGTGACTGTAATAATCATAAAATATTCAAGAAAAATTTGTATAAAATTGAAGCCATTTGAGAAATATTAAGAAAAATTAGTTCCATAAAATTTATACATTCTTCAAATTATGTTTTTCTATTCTATTATTGTTTCAGTAAGATTCTACGTTCACATCGCAATGCCACATTAAATATGGGTTGTTTTTATATTCATCTGTATGTGAACTGCCATTATTTTATATATTCATCTTGAATATATATGAAATTATTTTATAAAATTGTTGGTTCACTGACACAAATACCATTGGCATCGTCCATACTTTGAAATGATGTGTCTCTTGCGGGATACCCAATAAACCACAACATTGTCCTTCTTTGCTTATTATTTTCTGTGTATTTTGACATTAAAATTTGTGAGATGTAAAATTCAATGTGGTAGAATGAGTGAGGGAGTGAAGATTAAGAACTTAAAATTAAAAAAATATTCTCGAAGCGGCTCTTTTTTCTCTATTTGCGTTTCAATTTCAATACAAAGTCACACAACAGTCATTTATTTTAACAATGTGCTAATTAAAGAACATTAAACCACTAATTTTTTTGTTCAAGCAATTTAAATATTATTGCAAGCGTCAATTCAGGCGTTAAAATATCCAACTAATGTAAGATTATGCTATTAATTATTATATTAAAATGAAATGAAAGGCGAATCATAACAATAATAAAAGAATAAAAATTAAAATAATAATCATAATGATAAAGCAGAAAAAAAAACTGTGTGTGTGTGTGCTGCGATGGAAGACCTTCTATTTTTATTAAATTATTATTTTTCCTTTATTGGGGGAAAAATAAACACAAAACACACATTTCTCTTTATGCAAATATTTTAAATGGTTTCCATATTTAAAAGCGTTAGTTTACCAGTAAATTATTGTTCTTTAATTAAAGCAATAAGAGAAACCAGAGAGAAAAAAAATAAAACATGCATTTTGTTTCATTTTATACAATGTTATAAACCATATTGGTAGCAATTGAATTTACAAGTAAGAGAAAACACCAGGCATATTTTTTATTAATTTTTATTTATTTAGTATTTATTACTGCATCAGTTTATGAGTCTGTTTCTTTTTATTACATTTTTTTTAAATGCATAAGGAATTGAATATTAAACAGCTTATAAAGCAATTTAATTTAAATGAAGTTATTTTAGTGTTATCTGTTTGTTATCGTATGTAGATGTACGTATAAAAAAAGTTTTCATCAAAGGGCAGTTGGGTGGTATTGACATGATGTAGTAGCTCAATAAAGCAATAAAATTCATGAATAGAGCACTCTTTTTATTAGTATTATATTTATTTCTTAATATTATTTTTATGAAAATTGCCATAAAAACCTAGTGACCCTTGTAATAATTGGGTTTCGAAAAGACGAAGATTTAAATTACAATGACACACTTTGTTCCAAGTTAACTAAAATAAATTTAAATTCAATAAAGGGTTTTCTATTAAAGTATATTTTTTTCGTTCTAGAAAAAATAACGACTTCCTCTCCATTAACGTTGATATTATTGTAGTAATACCATAGTAAAGAAATAATAATATAAAAAGCGTTGCATGTCATGTGACATCTCAATCTCAATCATCGTCATTGTTTCTATCAAATTGTACGCAAACAAACCTCATTATCAGCATAGTGAGTAATGACATTAATAGAAAAATGCTTTTGAAAGGTGTGACAAAAAGAAATATGTTTTTTGTCATTAAAAATTTTACGTATCCCTTTCTTGATGCACAAAAACTTAGTCCTGTGTATTTGGATAGAATTTGAATTGAAATTTTTCTTTGAATTTTTTTAGTCCGCTTAATTAAAGCTCAATAAGAAATTATATACCCTCATATATACCAAAAAAAAAAAAAATAATTAATAACTTTTTTAAACAAAATATATCACAAAACATTAACATTCTAATACAAATTCTCTCATTTCATCATCATCATTTATGAAGCAAAATAAAATTACAACTAACCAAACATAAAACACTCGAACTTTTTCATTTTAATTTATGAATGTTGTCACTTTGTATTGCATGATCAAAGTAATATTACAAAGTTAAATATTTACCCTTTTAATTTAATTTATTTTTTTATGTTCTACTACAGTTTTTTGTCATCTATCACCATAATTGTCCTCATCAGTAAAATGTGAAAATAAATTAATGCAATTCAGTTAAAATCCTTTGTACGGGTCGTCATTTTCATCATGAAGATAGTCATTATACAATTTTGTACCTTTTTTCTGCTACACACTTTTGAATTTAAGTGTTTTGGTACTTACTTTGTACTTTTTTTTCCATTTAATGAAAAGCCTGTATTTTATCTCGCCATTCTGTTAATATTTTATATAATTATCCCTTCTTATGCATAAAAAAACACTTGAGTTATGTAATTTCTGATATACAAAGAGAAGAAAAAGTTGTATACAAAAAAAATGATGGAAAAAATTACAGGATAAAAAAAGGAAGAAAAATCTAATCAAATAATAAATAAATATGAACAAACCCACAAAATTACTGTCCAACTTGTTCTTATCTTCGTACTCAACAGCAGTTACCATTCAACATCTAGATAGATTGAATTACAAAAGTTTTTTTAATTTTTTTTTCCAAGTCAAGTATTGAAAAAAGTCAGTGGACACAAGTTTGTACAAAAAAAAATAAAAATGAGAATAGAATATTGAATGTACTTTAAATTACGAGTCAAGTTTGTGTGTAGAACATCATAATATAAAAAAAAAAAACACAAGAATTATAAATTATTTTAACTTTAGTTTGCTTAAGAAAAGAAAAGTAAATTTGAAAGATTTTTTTGTAATAAAACATAAAATAATTCAGAGTCGATTTATAAATAAAAAATAATGAAGATTGTATGTGACTTTAACTTCATTTATTTTTCTGTAAAGTTTTTTTGATTCTTGTTGAAACTTGGAGTAGAAGTAGCTTGGTATCTTTGGGATTGTGTGTGATTTATCAGCTTCACAATAATTATGACGTTAATTTTAGAATTTCAGAAGAAAGAATATTTTTTTAAGAGTTTCATGATATTTACATATCTAAAGTTTTTGACTAGGAAAAACCGAAAAATGTGATTTTGACTACTCCACTTGATACCTCTTCTTGCAAGCAAAAATTCCTGTTGTATTTCTTTTAATTACTGGTAAATTAGTCCCATTATTAAATTTATTCTCATTTAACAGGAAAATCACCAAGAAAAACAAGAAGCATCTCCTTCATAAAAATAAATTTAATACAAAAATAACAAGAGAATTGTGAATCAAAGAGAATTAAATTGCATTTTCTATACGTTTTTCCTTCCTTTCATTTTATGTTATTTTACTTCAAATTCATTCATTAGTTCAATTTTCTTTTCTTTAATTCAATACTTTTTCTTGGATCAAATATCATTTCAACAGAGACAATAAAATACAAAACACTCTTCTCAAGTTTTACAAGTAAAACAATTCATTGATTCATTCAATCAGGAGATACAAGATAAATAGACAATGACATTAATGTGAATTGCAGTAACTTTTATTAATTCTATTTAAAGTAAGAAAGTAAAGTAAGGATGTTTTGTTTTATCTTTACAAGGAATTCAATTTAATATATAAGAGACTTATAAAAGTTTTCAATAATATATATCAGATCAAATTAGGTATCTTTTGTAGTGAATAAATGTTTTGAATTACAATTTTTTTTATCATTTATTTGATTATTTAAAATTAAATTATTGAATTTTATTTTGAAAAAATTGTTTAATGGTTTAAGTTATTATTTCGAGGAAACATAAGGAAATTAACTGATTTTTGATGAATAAAATATCAACTTAAAAACTTTAATTTGCCCTGCTTTGATCGACTAGTGGTTTATTTAATCTTTTTCTCTGAATTTAGCGCATTTATCATCAATTTGAAAAGAATATGAGTATTACAAGCACCCTTGTCTGATTGTCTATTCGTTAATGTAATCAACAAGAAATCTAAAAATAAATTTATTTTTCATTTTTAAGCTCAAATAAACATTTATTGGAATCATTTTTATTGTTCAAAGGTTATCCGGTAAACCAACATCTAAATCAAATATCTCTTGAATTAAATTCAATACAAAAATCATAAAAATTATGAAATTGACTAGACTAATCAATTACGCAAATGAAACAGATATGATCAATTACGAAGCAAAAAAACTCATCATTTAAATTAGAATCCCTTATTTTTTGTACCATTCAATAAGTCTTTAATATATACTTTTTTTAAATGAATCGATGAATAATGAAACAGATTCATATTGACCAAATAAAAGAGGAAATTGCAAAAATGAGTTATTTCAATGAAATGAATATAAAACTTCAAAAGAATTGAGAAAAAAATGCACATTGCTTTGTGGTTCAATTCAATCTGATCAGTGATTTTCCAATGTATTACCATTTTTAATGGTTGCCTTAAAAAAAAATAATTTATTAGAGTATTGCTACATGTTCATCATGAAATTAATTTTTCGTTTAAACTGTAATTTCAGGTTAATGTAAAATTTAATAAAAAAATACTATCAGCACTCTCTTTCTACAAATATGCTAAATCATCACCGTGTTGAAATTTCCATCCGATCATAAAAACATAATATAATTTTTAAGGCGTTACTTTGTTTAAATTTCCCACTTTTTTCAATTCAAGAGAAAATATGATCAATTTCAATCATTTTGATGACAAACCTTTATTTACCAGAAACTACAAACTTTTTAATTACCACTTTAAATTTAAATATCATGAAAAAAACAACCATTAAAACATTAAGTTACTTTGACTAGTTTACCATAAAATCCACATAAAATCAGCTTTGAATCATCATACCGTTAATATAAGTTTCAGCTACTTCATTCTTAATTCATAAATATTAAATATGACTTGTATATGTTTTTCCTCATCTCAAAGAGACATCATGAAAATGTCTCGTCTGGGCGACAATTTAAAACTTTTAAAAAATTCACTTCAACATGCTTTTAACGTTGAGTCAAGCAAATTACTACACTTTTATAATGAACAAAAAAATTTTCAAGAAAAAATTATGTGAAACAAAGTATTAAACAAAAAATTGTAGTTTGTAAGAATTCAGAGAGTGATAAAAAAATGCTATCATCATATTTCTGAATTATCTTCTCATGTATTTATTAATGGAAGAAAAAAAAGATACTTTTTTTTATTTTATTTTTAAAATTAACTTGGAGCAAAAATTGAGAAAGAAAACTTTTAATGTATACCATTAGAAAATGAAAATTTTATGGGCAGAGGAGAAACTTTTCACTGTGTTATAATTTTTTATGATTAGTTGATAATATGTTCCATTTTTTTTTGTTGTCTTTTAATGAAATTTTCTATTTTTAACGGTACTTTAGAGTAAAATAAAAGTGACAATTGAAGCTGTTAAGCATTTTTTTTGGAATTAATTTAAGGGATTGCATGTCAAATTTTAATTAATCTTTTTCATTTGAATAAAAACCGTTGCGTTGACAGAAATAACCAAAAACAGACATTATTTCATTATTTTTTTGGTTTTTTCATCGACTGATGAATCAGACTCATCATCTGACGAGTCATCACTATCTTCACTTGAGCCTTTTTCATTTTCAGAACTGTCATCAGATGAAAGTTTTTTACCAGACATAGGCAGAAAAATTGTATCAGCGGATTGGTTCTGAAGTTCAGTACTTTTAACAGTGTTACGCTTTCTCATGTTGAGCACAACTTGGAATAATAAGAAAGCGATGACAATTATCCCTGAAATAGAACATCCTACAATCATAGCCAAATCCATTCTGGCAGAATGAATGTTATCCAATTCGATTTTTTTCCTTGTCCATAAATTTAAATAATTATACTTGTGAGTACGAGTTGAAATGAATCCAGCTTTATTTTGGTGTTTCGAGTTTTTTTGATAAATTATTCCGACTCCGACTAAGGGTGATTCTGTATGAGCTTGAAATTCTGTACTCAAATATGGTATAATGTGTGATGCAACATCTTTTTCCCATGAAGTTGGTTGAAATGCAACTATTTTGTTTTCTTCGATTTCATGTTCGTCATCTTTTGACTCGTCATTGGGTGGAATAAGATCAGCTAAAGTCAGTTTATCCACTGGATCGGGTTCTGATATCCAAGAACCATTACTCGTTTGATTGAGTTTCCCAGTAAAAAAATCATACTCATGAACACGAATTTCCAATTTAATCGGATAAGAGCCAAACCGAACTCCAGTAATAACGTGATTTGGTGGCGCTTTCACGTCAGTCAAAGCAATTTCATGATGGGTTGCATTCAAAGCAATTATTTCGTCTGATATTTCTGTTGATATTTCATTTGGTATATAATCACCACCTTTTTTAGTTTTTATGATTCGACCATAGCTAGAAATTGATGCTTGTTCAATAACTAACCTTACGATTCCGTCCTTCACTTTGAGTGATATTCCAACGACTATTCTAAGGAATTTTAATAAAACTTATTGAATTTCAAACTAATGCAATATAAGTCTTACTTATTTTCAGAGTAATTTGATAAAACTGGACTGAGAGTGAATTTATTGACTAAAGCAGGATCTTGTGAATCAAAACATTTGCATTTACAAAATCTACAAGTAGCGGTTGCTGAAAAGAACAATTAAGAAATTTTTTTTTTTTGAATTTTCAAAAAGTCAAGTAGGTTCTCAGAATAAATCGTCCTTGTGAAGTAAGATCTAATGGCAACAAAATGGGACCAAATATTCATCCTTCAGTGCTCGATCTGTCTATTAGAGTAAGCTCACATAACAATAACCGTGAGGATCGTTTTTGAAAAGTGACGTAGGGCTTACAAGTTTGCATCGCGTTTTGAAACGAACCTACAGTGTTTATACTATATTCAAGAAGTTTATAAAGTGAACGCTGAACTTTCTGCCTAAGGCTAATGATTGTTGTTTGTTGGTTCCATCTTTCGATGAAAATTTGACTTAAATTTAAGAGGCAGGTGAAATTTAGATTTTGTTTGTTTTATTGAGATGATTTGTTTAAAGAAGAATTAGATCGGAGAACCTACTATACTATTTGAAAATTCTGTTACAAATTTGTTATTTAAGTAAAAATTTAAGTTTGATGATACCTCTAATTTTTTCAGCTGGTTCGCATTTACTATCTCTTTTCGGCATTTTTCCATATATTTCTTGTGTATTCTCGGATTCAATTGCCATGTACCGCCAAAAGTTGTACTTATCACTCTAAGAGAGGTTAATAAATTTAAATTATCAAAAAACCTTAAACTTTACCTTAAAACAAACATCATATATCTTAGCACCAGTTTTATTAGAACTACAATCATATACTTCCCCAGTGCATTTTGAATACTTTTGAAAATTAACTGTCTGAATATCAAATAATTTTCGGGGTTGTTTCAATTCTTCACAACTTCTACAAGACTCATCTTGGTAAAGTTGTTCTAATGGTACCAAAATTCCTTCACCAATTCCTTTTAAATTTGCATATTCATCAAGTTCACCCAATTCAATGAAATCAAATGTTTTTAGTTCTGTTTCAGTTCTAGTAACGATATCAGGCCAATGTTCATCTATAAGTTTCTTCTCAGTTGAATTAAAATTGTATAGCAAAATCCATTGTTTTTCATCGGTTAATTTAATGTAAACTGACAAAGTTTCTAAGAGTCCTAAAATTCGAGCCTCGAGTGACATGTAAAAACTTACAAATAGGGCTTGAATATGAGGTTTATTGTCCATTGTGATATTAGTGAAACTCTGAAAATGAATATGAAAAATTCATGACTTGGATTTGAACCAACGAGCTACAATAACTTTTTTTTAATCTAAATATCTACTTACCAATTGAGTCACATCTTTCATTTCCTCTAGATAACTTTGTAATTTGGAGCTATTCAATACTTTAACGTACTTTTTCATTTTATCAGTTGCATGAGTCACTTCATCTTGAATTTGGTCAACTCCATCTTTAATATTAAAGATATTGTCTATCATCGTGCTGTTGGGGCGTTTAAATCCTGTTTCGTCTGAAATCAGCTCCTCCTCTTTTTGTTTCATTTTTTCAAGTTTCTCAAAGCAAATTTCAAGTGGATTATCTTTTTGCAACACTTCATTTTTAATTATCACAATCTCATGAAAATGAATCATGTATATCAATTCATCCTTGAAAAGATCAGGAAGAAATTTTGGTTTAATTTTACCCGTTTCTTTCCCTTGACATAAAATCCACTGAGCCAAAGCTATGTAAATTAAGATGAAAATTTTTTCAGGGAGTGTCATTTATCTAATATAAGAAGTCGTTTCAAGTCTGAATAGTACGAAGAAGTTACAATAACTGAGAAATATTCTCAATCCCAATGATTTTAAATAGAATAGTTTATCAATTTATTAACAGGATGGAAGTGAGATGACGTATTAATCTGGTATTTAGTAATTTAAGTGAGAAATATTCATCAATTCAATTTCTGTAATCTTTTCCGAATTCCTTCTTCAACATAAAATTCTATTGTGGTTAATCAACTAATGAATTTGAGGCATTTTCATAATAATAACATTAAAATAACATCATAAAATGAAATATACACCAGGCGCCTCCATTATAATTTTAGTATGAATAAAAATAATAATAATGCTAATGTTGATTGCATATCGACGGGAGTTATAAGCACCTCTAATGGATATGCAATTTCATTTATGACCACTTTTATACTCACCTTTTATGGTTTTTTATGATGATTGTGTTTTTTCTTTCTTTTCTTATGTGCAATATTGTTGGTATTATTATTACTATTATTGTTATTACAGCCATCAAAATAACTCAAGTTCTATTGCTATACATATATTTAATTTGTGTATGACCTGACCCAAATCCATTATTAAGGGTGGTTTATTTTGTTTTTTGTTTTTTTTATTGTTATTTACTTATGATTGTGATGTTAATCGTTTATTTTTAGAACAACAGCGTTTTAGCATTTGTTTGATCGAGCAAGAGATTAAAAATGTTAAGTAAATACGAGTGTCGTTTTGACGAAACATGTTGAGTTAGGCTGCAATGTAACTGAAATTTTAATTATATATATAAATAACATTTAAGCCTTGTGGAGTTTGCGTGATAACGCCATTTTAAAGTATCTATGAGGTGAAATATCAGGGCGAATTTATAAATTTTAAATGTTAACGCATTAACGCTCAGTGCCAAGAATGGCACCCTTACAAATTCCCTGAAATTCAGTCAGTTTTTGTTGAACTCAAACAACAATACAAAAAATTATTTGTAAAAAACGTTTTTCCACTCATTAATTTTTTCTTTATTAAAACATTCAAGCATTCAAATGCAAATTTTAATGATGCGATAAATGGATTATCCTATTAAAGAATCACTTAGAGCAAAAAAGTTATTATTATAGTTTTCAATTTAAACAGTCATAAATTCAATGAAAATGCCTTCATAATAAAAGCAAACAATAAACATTACAAAGAAGTAAAAAAAAATCATGATTTTACTTTCAATTGTCACGCAACAACTTAAAGTTAACTAGTTTTCCATTAGCAATGATTTAAATGGTGAAAATGGATTTTATATTGTTCCATAATTTTTATGATGTTTTTTTTATTTCAAATTTTAATCTTCAAACGAAATGTGAAGGAAAAGAAAAGCTTTTAACTGAATTTTTTCAATTCAAACAATTTTTGACGTTATTAGATCATAAATCCATATTCAGTTTGTCTCATTTCCAAGCTTTTTTTATTCAATATTTTAATTTAGAAAAATACTTATTTGAAATACACTTGAAAAGATTTTTTACCCTGAAGCCATACAAAATACTGAACTCACATGGAAAAATAACATAACCCTATCACATTTAAATATAAAAAAATCACAAACATTTCCCATTAAAATGAAACATGAAAAAGTTTAAAAGCATGATTCAAACATTTATTTCATTTGCAGTAAAATTAACACGTGTTGAACATGTATGAAACATTTTTATTTATATTAAGAAAAATTGTATTTCTTAATAATATGCAATATTAAAGATCTTATTTTGTGTGTGATGAAACCATGATTGTCATTACCATTGATTTTCAAAATATTCCATTATTGTCAAAACCTTACCTGACTGAAGTCATCAACCACCTTGGATGGAGGTTTTCAGGATTTCTGGAAATCGATGAATATTTTTAAATAGTCAAAATGAAAAAAAAAATATAAGTAAATGAAAAACAAGGACTAAGCAAACCTAGTTTGTGTCTTAGAAATATACATAAAACAATACAACCATTAAAATAAATTAAAATCCACATGTGGTTTTTCCGACCCATTATCTATGACTAAAACACATATCTCTCTCTTATTTTCCTTTCGATATCTATGATTGTGTATTCAAACCAAACAATAAAAAAAACTTGTGACTACCAAATAATCATAATAATAGAATTAAACTGCAAAAGGCTTAACAAAGGATTTAGCATAAATCCAGGTGAATGTTCGATGTTTGTTCGTATGTGAATTTCATCTATATATTAATAAAATAATTGTATGCCTTTCAACAAACAATCATTAAATGGATTTACGTTCATTAATGCTTTCTCTGGATCATGTGGTTTATTTTCTATTCCATCCATGTTTTTAAAGGATAAACATATTTTTCCCAAATATTGTTAAATAACATAATTAAATCTTGGTCATTATATAACTAAAAAGCCATTTCAAAGTTCCCTGTATTTGTCTCGATAGGGGAGCTCAAGCCTACAAATGTAAATTAAATTTAAATTAAATGTGGACAATTGAAACTTTTTCAATTATTTTTGTGTGTGTGTGTATTTGTATCTGTATCTATGAAAAAAATACATTAAAAATAATCTTCGTTTTTTATCACACATTCACACACACACACACACACACACACACACACATACACACACGCACACACACACACATATGAACTCTTTTAATTTGTATATCACAGGATTTTTTTTAAATAGAATTTAATTTAAAATACAACTCATTTAATTATTTTCTTGCATTATTATATATTAAAAGTACAGATGGAGAGAAGATACAAGTAAAAAAAACTAACGTGAACGAACCATTGATTACAGAACAAATACTTTTCATGCTATTAATTTTCTATTCCCAATCCTATTTTCATGTGAGTCGGATAATGATTTAACATAAATAGACATTATTATTATTATATCTCTTTTGTCTAGTGCTACGTACTGAACAAAAAACATGCTTTTTGAATAGAAACAGGAAAATAAACATCATTTGAAATGTGAGTTTATTTGCAAAGATTTCATCGTGAAATTGTATTTTTTAAAATAAATCTCTTTTAATTTAAGGAATTTTAACTTAAAATTCAAATAAATGAGAATGTGTGTCTGTGGGTTTGCATGTAAAGCCAGGGGCTTCCAAATACAATAAATACAGAAATAAATTAATTTTCTATGAACAATCACACACACACACACACACACATATTTTAGATGCAATGAATTTAATTTGAATGTTTCCTATTGAATTTAATGCATTTTGTTTTAAATGAAAACCTTTTAGAAATAAATATTTATTTTATTTGCTTTTCAATCAAGTGAAATGGAGTAAAATTACTACTAACTGTTTCTTAATTAAATTCAATATGTAATTTATTTTTAAAAAATAATTCGATGATTTGCTGAGCTTAATATAAGCACATTTAACCGTTAAATTTGGTATTACGGTATAAGTTGAAAAATGTGTTGCATACATTTTGGCTGGGATTTTTTTAACTCTATTTTTTATACTATGTGTATTTTTGTAATTGCAGATTCAGTTTTAGAATTGAAAAAAAATCAAATTATTTTTCTATAGCAAAATTAACGATATATTTTTGATAAATAAGCAAAGTTAAGTTATAAGTTTAATCTCATCTCATAGGATTAAGAAAAAGTTTTGTTGAAAATAATTCAGATAATATTTTTTGTATAATTTTGCCTGAAGATGTTTGAAGTTATAAAATAAAATACTCATTTATTGCACAATAATCAAACTTTTTCTTATGTTCTTGATATATTATTTTGTTGTTTTTAATATTCAACATGAATTAAAATAATTCAATGATAATGATTCAAAGTTTGTCACTTAAATTTTATGAGCTCATATACCTTAAGTGAAGTTTTCACTTTAAATATTTTGTGTAGAATGAGAAAAAGGTTGAGAGAGACAAAAATTCTTCTTATAAAATGTAACTGTAAGAGAACGGTGACTTTTACTGTATCGAAATTTGAAATGAGTTTTCAAAGTAGTGAAATGCTGAATGACTTATGAAAAAGCTAACTGATCTTTTTATAGCTCTAGAAAGGGAGGAAAAGAACTAAGGTCCAATGATGGTAGTTTGACATTTGCTTAGACACTTGAATAACAAAAAGTCTAACTGTAGTGCCTGATACCTTGTAATAAACATCATTTTGATATGGCAAAATAATTTTCGTAACTTGAAAAATTACTGCAATCATGACAAACTTTTATGAAACGTATACTGGGTCTCAAAATTTGTTTCGGTGTGATTTTTATTTCGTTTTTCAGTTCCACCATTATCTGGTTAAGTATTCTTTTGAGATTAAAATATAAGTTATTATTTTTTTTTTTAAATCAAAAAAATTTTATCTTAAAAAATAGAATATATTAAAAACATTTTAACATATTTTTCCTTTATTTTTTAGAATATTTGTTTTCTCTCAAGTATTCTGTTAATATGCTTAAAAAACTAAACAAACGTCATCCTGTTCTTAATACTATTACAAGTATTTTATAGTTGTTACGCTATTTTCTTCCAGACCACATAGCGCCCGAACGGTTTGTCTAAGACTCAAAGTATGTTCTAGACTTATATTAGTATTCAGCGTGAAAGTGTTTATGAATCAAAAATATAGGGTGTTCATGCAAAAAAATAGGGTGACCAGGTGAAAATTTCCGAAATTTTCCAAAAAATGGAAAATTTTCATGCCAAAATTTTCTTCACGTGATTCTGGACAACTTTGCCTAAGACACCCCATACCTAAATATAACAGGAAAAATTTTTTCATACAACATAAAATTTTCATTCACATGATATGTATCTCTTAAAGGAATGTGTATTGCTTGGTTTATGTATTGAGTGTTAGGAATCTTAATCAACACTCAAAAATAAAAAATAAGCGAAAATTTGAACATAACTTTTACAATTTTTTTTTTTGAATAATCCATAAAAACTGTTAGCTAAGCAATTACAATTGTACAAGTTTCAGATTTTAATTTTTTCCCTTGATTTTCACTTGTATTTTTGAAGTTGATTTGATTGAAGAAAAGAGAATTTTATTAGATTTTGGACTGTGATTTTTTTCTACATTTTCTCCGTACCCAGTGTAACAAAAGAAGCATATACAATAAACACTCAACTCAGCAATAATATTATCCAAACCATTAACAAAACCCCATTATAAAACTCTTTTATCTGGAAATGATGTTCTTCTTGTGTTTTTTCCTACTATTTATTAAAAGAATAAAATAATGAAATTACTTGAGGACATTTTTAATTTTTACTTGCTCATACTACAGTAGTAACTGTATATATAAAAGTTAAGAAACTGTGAAGGTTTTCAGTGGTTATAAGACCCTATTGACTAATAAAATGAATTTCATTGTAAAATTTCTTTTTATGAACTGACTGTGTTTCTATAAAATGAAGAAAAATATTTTAAAATTTTCCTTCTAAATGTAAAATGAAAAAGTTTTTAAACTGATCAATTTTAACTTAGAATTCAGAAATTCACTGAAAATTGAAAGTAGGTCAATCCAATACTTAATACGTTACTCATGCATCATAAACTCAATTCTCGTTCTATTAAAAATGGAAGATTTTTACTTGAAAAATACTATAAAGGGTCTTTACTGTGGTTAAAATAAAAAATTAAACCAGATTTGGTTAAAAAATGTCCTTAATGCACGTAAAGTCACATCCATTCAATAATAAAAGAAAAGGAAAATCACTTTCACATAGCTTTTCATACTCAAACATGAACACCAAATTATGTCTGCTCAATAAAAAAATTATAATAATTTTTGGTTGACAAACACAATAAAAATAATAAGAATAATGACGAGAACAAAGTAAAATGCGGTCATAAAATGCTTTATTATTTTTTATGATTATTATTTTATTATGATGAGATTATTCTTGTGTGTAATAAAAATTATCCGCATTTGGGATTAAAAGACTTTTAAATTTTAAGAAAACTGAGAAAAATTTTACGGTAAGACGAAATTATTGATTATTGCAGCCAGTTCAGTCATGTGCAAAATAATCGGTTTAAATGCATTCTTTGAATATTTTTTTTCATAAAGAAACTTTTCGTTTTTAAGGTCATTTTAAAATTATTGTGTGTAAAATTTATCCAATTATAGGAAAAAAGTAAGTTTCTTGAGCTGTATTTTAAAGTCGTTTGTGTATGATCGTTTGTGCTAATTGAATAATGAAAAATTTTAGTATATAAAGTGATGCAAGATAGTTTTCAAGTCATGTAGTTTCCTTAGTCTCTAGACTAAAGCAACAAAAACCCAAAATTTTAGAACTTTCTAAAAGTGATCTCTGAAGTAGTTCGTTAACCACACGATTTTCTTCAGGACAAAAACCCGTTAGGAAAAAAAGCAATTAAATTTATTTTTTGTGAAAATACAAATTTGAAAAAACACCAATCAATCAATCAGCAATGGCAGCATTCTCTGAGCCTCATTTTGATGCCTACCAGGCAGCTAGCTTTGGCAATGTCACTGTGTTTGACATGGTCCGTCCTGAAATGCGGCACTTGGTTGATCCTCACTGGAGTCAATTTCCCCCAATGAATCCATTGTGGCACTCAATTCTTGGATTTGCCATTTTCGTTCTTGGCATTGTTTCAATGGTCGGCAATTACTTTGTCATTAGTATTTTCACCTCAACTAAAAGCTTGCGTACACCCAGCAACTTGCTTGTTGTCAACTTGGCTGTCTCTGATTTCTTGATGATGTTCGCCATGGGACCACCAATGGTCTACAACTGCATGAAACAAACCTGGGTATTGGGACCTCTATGGTGCCAATTATATGCTGCTTTCGGTTCATTGTTCGGCTGTGTCTCCATCTGGTCTATGACTATGATTGCTTTTGACAGATACAATGTTATTGTCAAAGGTTTATCTGCCAAGCCAATGACCAACGGTGCTGCACTTACCAAGATCGCCATCATCTGGGTTCTCTCTCTTATCTGGACAGCTGCCCCATTCTTCGGATGGAACAGATATGTACCAGAAGGTAACATGACAGCTTGCGGAACTGACTACATCAACCGTACCTGGAAGAGCAAATCATACATCTTCATGTATGCCCTTTTCGTATACTGGACTCCACTGTTATTGATCATCTATTCTTATTTCTTCATCCTTAAGGTAATTTAAATTTTCTTATTCCTCTTATTCACACATTTAATAAATTATTTTAAAACAGGCTGTCTCTGCTCATGAAAAATCAATGCGTGAACAAGCTAAGAAGATGAATGTTGCCTCACTTCGTTCATCAGAAGCACAAAACCAGAGCACTGAATGCAAGTTGGCCAAAGTTGCTCTCATGACAATCTCATTGTGGTTCATGGCATGGACTCCTTATTTGATAATCAACTTTGCTGGAGTTATGGGCAAGGGAAAAATTACTCCATTGGCCACCATCTGGGGATCATTATTCGCCAAAGCCAATGCTGTCTACAATCCAATTGTCTATGCCATCTCTCATCCAAAATACCAAGAAGCAATGTACAAGAAATATCCATCACTTGCATGCGGTGGTGGAGCTTCAGCCAATGATAGCCAATCTGTTGCATCAGAAGCCACTCAGAACACAGCTGAAAAGGCCTAAGTTGCATCAAATTAATCTCTTATCATTTATTTTTGGATGCCTTATTGTATAGATAATTAGATATTTTTATTTTATTTTGTGGAATCAGGAGAAAAAAAATGTAAAATCCAAATAATGTAATAAATGTCAAAATTTTAGTAGTTTAGCCTTGGAAACTCGGCGTCGTAGAAAAAAATATAGTCACATTTAATTGCAAGCATACATAAAAAACTCTTTTATTTATAATCAAAAATTCATTCTAACAAACACTTTAACATCGAAGCCTAATACTTAACATCTATATTTTTCCACTTCAGTTCAAAAGTCGGAAGGAAACAAAAGGATTACACTTCAGGAAACATTTTATTTTCCCAAAGATCTTATGAACAAAAAAAACAAACAAGCAATAATGGGAAGGATGTAAAACGAAAAGGTTGTTCTACACATTTATTCATTCATCATAGAAAAACAATGAAAGAAAAGAAAATATGATGCTGATGACAAATAAACATTACATTTCCTTTTAAGGATAAATAAATACTTAATTATTCGTTTTAAAAACAATTTCACTTGAAAAGATTCAATTAAAATTCATGAGAAATGAATGAAAAACCAATAGACAAGCAATAAAAATTTAAATTTTCAAGTGAATTTCATTACTAGAAAATTTTTTAACGATGTTTCATCAAACACAGACAGGAAAAAAGTAAAGTAATTTGATTTATTAAATTCTGTCACGATCAACACTAAAAAAGCCAATATTTTATTTGTTTATATACAATTATAAAATATCTTCTTTACCAAACAAAGATTAAATGTTATAAAAATTTTATTAAAATACCGAAAATTGTAAATTTTCCTCCATTTTAATTTTATTTATTTTTACACAATTTTGAGCACAGTTCCTGTCGAGAGCTTTCATTTTGTCTGTATGTATCAAAGTTGTACAAAATTTTTTTATCAAAATAATAAATATTATCTTATCGTAAAAATATTAACTCAATAGCCCCCACTAGCACTTTCCAGATCGAAGAATTTAATTTTAGTGAGATTCTTAGATCTAAACCGCTTCGGTCGTGATAAGTAAAAACATACGAAGTTTATTTTACTTTTAAAGCCATCATATCGAGAGAGATCTCAAATAATAAGCTGACTTTGATCTATGAAGATGCGCTTGTTTAAATGATTTACGTTCTACATATTTTTGAAAATTTTTCTTTTTTTGTCGTTATTTTATGTTTTGCTGAATAAAAAAAGGGGTTTTCAAACGTAAAATACTTAAAATACTTTAAATTTAGGGTTAAAATTGTAACATAAATCACATTTTGTGCAACAAACTGTACATTAATTGTCTAAACACTTGTATTTAAAAGTGTCAAAATTTGGTCAACAATTCAAACCGCTTTTCATTTTGAGTGTAGTTCTAGCTGGATTTTGTGACATGTAAGTGATTTATTTTTATTATTATAATAGTTTTTCTTTGTAGCCATAAATATAACTTCCAAAATCTAAACACATTCATGTGCATAGGTAATTGAAATAAAAAAAATAATTCTAAATTTTAAAATAAATGACAACAATAAACATGTTGAAAGACCGCTTAAAGAGGATTAAACATACACACGTGATTCAATTTATGAATGAATTTAAACGGAATATTTCTATTTTGATTTGACTTTTAATTAGGAAAACCTGCCTTTGTTCTTGTTCATTTGCCGTTTCAACTCTCTCTCTATTATTTTTTTTTTAACTTTTTAATATGCTTGTCACAAAGCAGGTGCGGTAAATTTTAATCTCTTTATGCCTATTTATGTATTTAATTCATTTGAACAATTTTATCAACAAAAAATATCATAATTTGTGTTTATTAAAGATATCAACAAAAAATAAAAGTTTTAACAAAGTTTTAATTCAATTTTTTTGTTTTATAAATATTTTTTAATAATGTAAAAAAATAATTAAACGTAATTTTTACAGGTTTCTATGACAAAGTAATTCAAAAGGATTTGCAGTCAATTTATGATGAATGTTGTAATTAAAATCAACGAATATAAAGTAAAGTTTTTTTATTTCAAAAATTTTAAGTGAAAAGAGGTAAAATTGAGAAAAACTTTTACTTCAAGTTAAGTAGCATTTTTTTTAATTTTAATTAAGTGCAATTTTGTGATTTTTTATGAATTCTTTTTATCCAATTTTTTTGAAGCTGACCTTAAAAATCATGAAAAATAATTTTTTACACAATAAATTTATTTAACGTTAATTTGGATTATTAAATATTTTTTTTGATGTATCAAATTTTATATGAAACTTTCTCATATGAAAAACTTTGTTGTTCAGAAGTAGTCCGGACGGATGTTAAATTTTCTGTACAAAATTTAGTTAAAGGGTGATTTTATCCCTTTTGTCTGTTACTTTTATATTTCTGTATCTGATACAAAATAAAAAAAACAAAATCAAGGAAATATTCAAAAGAAAATCATATCAAGTGTAAATCCAGGAAATATATCTTGAAGCCAAATAATAAAAGTTTGTTCATTTTTGCATGTTAGTGGTCAGTTTTAGTTTTTTTTTCTTTGAATGTGAACAAATCGATTTTTCCCATATTTTTCATACAATTTATTAATTTTTAGCCCGAATTTTAGTTTAAGACTAAAAGTAGAGATAATTTAAGATAACATGAAAGAATGACATAAAAACATCATATATGACCAGTATCCTGCAGGAATATTTCTTAAAAGGGATGGAAAAGTTAAGTTTTTTTTGTAACATTTCACATCAAAATGAATTTTCACAAAAAAAAGATCATAAAATAAATTTGTTTACTTAGGAGTGTATATCAAGTGTAGTAAATATCCTCGAATAATGTACTGTAATTAAATTATATGTTTGTTTTGTTCATGTTGTGTTTTTTTTCTTACTTTGCTTTTTTTGAGTTATTTTAAAGTAAAATGTGTGTTGTTGATACACTAAAACCGACCATCTTTTGTACATTTAATAATAAATTTTATTATGCATAAATTTCTTATTTCCTGTTTTATTTTGCTTCTGGCAAGGAACAGAATCTACAAAATAAAATAATTTTAAAAGTCACACACACACAAGAATCCTGGCTACATTATTCTTAATTTGTGTAATGAGTAAATGTGAAAAGTAAACAAAGACACAAGTTAAAAGAACAAATTTTTATCTGAATTTTCAGGGTAATTTACACTATTATTTTATTTTATCATGTAACGGATGTAAAACTTTTTGAAAGATACTGAGAAAATTTCGCGCAAAGATATGGTGAAAATGAAGTGCAAATGATATAAAAGGTCTGTTTTGTCAGGAAAAAGACCAAGAAGAAAAAAGAAAAATTTGTTTACGTTTTCTCCATTGTTTTATTTTTCCCCTTTTTATCATCATTATTATTTTACATTATCTCACATTAAATGTGTGTTGCTCGGAGCCTTAAGCAAGGATCTCTATTCAAATTTAAAGTAAATTGATTCGAAAAATACCAAAACACACTTCATCGTCATCATCTATTATATATATTATGTATTTTCCGCCATTTTTATTTTTAAAACTGAACTACAAAAAAATAACCATTATGCAAAATAACAAATAGAATTGACTAATTGAATGACTATGGGAGTTGGTTTTGGTCAAGTAAGCGTAACGAATCATTTATTCAATTCTTTGTACAAAAAAAATCCACACTCAAAAAAAATTACTATCACTCACATATAAGCCATATATTAGCAGTGTTTGGTTGACTCTCAATGTTTCCTATTATTAATTTTATATTTTTTTGTGTTGTACGTTATCTTTATAATTAAATTTATTATTTTTTTTTCTATTGTTATTATTAATATATTAGGGCAAACTGGTCCGGTTTTTCGAAATCATTGCATGTAAATAATTCAGTTTTTGTTCGTTACTTACTACTGGATGTTTTCAATTTCATTTTTTTTTTCGCATATTTTATATTTAAAATACGTTTTTGTGTCTGTTTTCCAAGTCATTACTGTGATTGTGAATATCATACAATTAACACTATTTGCTGAGACGAATTAGAAGGACCCTCAAAGCGAAGAGAGAGGGTCTAAGTTCTTTCAAAGGGAGAGATTTAACTTACATATAAGAAACCCACTCGCTTCGCAAAACTAATATTTTAAATTCGACCCTATTAGATAAAAAAGTCACGCAAATTATTACGCGGTGCTCTACGATAGATCACATATAAAATTAAAAACCTCACAAACTCCCTGTCAGTGTTATGCAAATGGACACGGATACACTGCATGCCCTTTTCACTTTGCAATAAAATGCGCTTTCGTTCATTGTTCATTAAGTAAGAATTTCGTTTTTTTTCATCATGTTTGAATCTTAATTGTGATTTTGTGGATTTACATAATTTGTCTTTTTCCATCATAATTACTTTGTATGAAATAGCGCAGACAGGGATGGTTCAGGTTTGTTCGGAACAGGATCCCCATTAACAAACTATTGTCGAAAGCCAATCGTTTCATGGTTAAATTCAATCAAATGAGAATTAATTTAAAAATTTATCAATATGTGTGTTTCATGTTCTTGTGAGAATGGTAATATCATATATGTTTATTAACATTTCTTTGGGATCTTTAAAGGCAAAGGGCAGTGTTATCAAAACAACATGTATAATAAATGTTTAAAATTCAATTCAAAATATAATTCAGATCCTGGAAGATTATATTTGGATTATATTTATACAAATATTTCTCTTCCAAAACATGACTTTGACAGTTGTGATGAAGGGTCCCCTTATATATTGCGCCACTATCAGTTCTTTTTCTTCACATCTCTGTAATCTATTTGAAAAAAAAAAACAACATAAGACAAGAAATTTAAACAACTAGAATAAATTTGCTGCACACACTATACCCTGAAAAATAATAAAAATTATAATAATAATAAAGAAGATCCATAGATAAAATCAAAAAATTTAATTTTTTTGAAGTAATTACAAATAATTTTTATTTTTTACACGGTCTTTTGTTATGTGCCTATTTTTACAAGTTCTTCTTTGTATTTTATGCACAAAAAAAGTTTCTTCCACGATTGCGGCTAAACGGCTCGAAATAGACCTATGGTATGTTCTAGATATATTTACTTATTCAAAGCCCGGGTAACATAGGCTATAAAAAAATTAGGGTGCCCATACAAAAAAATAGGGTGACCATGGAAAAACCGATTTTCCGAAAATTTTCCAAGAAAATGGAAAAATTTTTTCATGCCAAAATTTCCGCCTCATTATTCTGAGCAACTTTCCAGAAGACACCATATACCTAAAACCAACAGGAAAAAAATTTTTCTCATACAAGTCATTTTTCATTCACATTCATCACAATGTCCCTCTTATTACAAGTTCTTCTTTGTATTTTATGCACAAAAAAAGTTTCTTTTTCGATTACGCCTAAACGGTTCGAAATAGACCCATGGTATGTTCTAGGCATATTTACTTATTCAAAGCCCGGGTAACATAGGCTATAAAAAAATTAGGGTGCCCATACAAAAAAATAGGGTGACCATTGAAAAACCGATTTTCCGAAAATTTTCCAAGAAAATGGAAAAATTTTTTCATGCCAAAATTTCCGCCTCATTATTCTGAGCAACTTTCCAGAAGACACCATATACCTAAAACCAACAGGAAAAAAATTTTTCTCATACAAGTCATTTTTCATTCACATTCATCACAATGTCCCTCTTAAAGGAATGTGCTTTATGTACAAACAACAAACTACTAGCATTTAATAATTATTACAAGATTTCTATTATATTCACTGTAACTTCTAAAGAGTCGAAGTCATTAATAAGTTAAAAATTAATAATATGGATCGAATGATTCTGAGTGTTATAAATCAAAAGTAACACTTAAAAATAAAAAATAAAAAACTCAGTCCAAAATCTAATGATATTCTATTTTCTTCTGAAGTTTACCAACTTCAAAAATTACAAGTTCTTTGTAAGTGAACTCAAAAACGAAAAACAAGTGAAAAAAATATCAAAATCTAGAACTTGTACAATTTTTGATTAGAACAATGTTTGATAGATTATTCAGAACAAAAATTGGACAAGTTCTATATTTTTTTCACTTGTTTTTCGTTTTTGAGTTCACTTCAAAGAACTTGTAATTTTTGAAGTTGGTAAACTTCAGAAGAAAATAGAATATCATTAGATTTTGGACTGAGTTTTTTATTTTTTATTTTTCATTTATTTTTTTTTATATTATTCTTTTTTCTTATGGTCATTTCATTTGTGTTTGAATAAAAAAATTTCATACAATAAAAAGATCATTTAATCTTATTTGTATAAACAAAGAATTGTAATAAACGATGGAGGTTGGAGGTAAGCATGTGATTTACATTTCCTTTTGCTTTTTTCAACTTGATTGTCGTCCATTACATTTTTATTTTGAATGTCATGACACAATGCTTTTATTTTCTTTCTTTTATTGTAAAAAATTAATTTCTTGGGTGTAATTTAAAATAATTATCTCTCGTTAATGCTTTCTTTTTTTCCTTCTTACATTCATACATTTGTTTATTTTACAACGTTCTACATTAAAATTAATTTAATTATTTATATTTTTTTATGAATTTTTTTACATTTTTATTCTTTTCTCTTCACTCTAATATTTTTAAAGTGATATCAGATTATTGTAAAAAATAAACAAATTTCTTGCCAAATATAAAAAAAATTTAACGCATTTCAAGGATCATCCTAAGTTTCATCAATCATTTGCTTATCTTCATCATTTCAGTCAACCAATATAATGAAAAGACTTTACAATGATATTAAGAAAAAAAACTGATTTAATCATGTGGAAAAATTTTCATTGATATTAATAATTTGTGTATGTGTGTGTGCGTTGTGGCTTAAAAAACATCTTTTGATATTCACGCACATTTTAGCACGATATTGCTAAATCATTTATATTTTATGAAATTTCGATACAAAAGATCGTATCAATAAAAAAAACTCTTAGTAAATAAAAATATAATATCATCATGGTTTTGAAATGATGATACATGAATGGTTTTATTATTCACTTACATTTAAAACCCCTTTGATTTTTCTTGTCATTTTAGTAGCATTATTTTTTTGAAGTCCCATGAATTTTTTCAAATGTTAAAGAAAATATGCGAGGTAAAATGAAGAAAATTAAAAAAAAATCAAAGGAACTATAAACAGCTTTTCGTTTTTTTTTCTCAAATCAATTCAATTGATTTTTTCAAATAATAATATTAAAAAAAAAATGTATGAAATCCCATTCCATTTTAATGCTTATTGACAAAGAACTGATATAAAAAAAAAATTTTAATAAACTTGAAAGTCATTGAGTTGCCTTTTATATGTGTTTTAATATTCTTATATGATTATAATCAGGACGATTCAAAATATTTAAGTATTTTCCTCAATATTTCATTGTATGTCGAATTGTGTGATAATGCAATTAAAAAAAATTAAAGTGGTGACAAGAATTAGAAAAATTACATTTACAAGATCAGAGTTTTAAAAAGAAAATCAGAAAAAGTTCAAAATTTATCCAGTCAATTATGGACATATTAACGTTAAGAAAGTTGATAAACATTTTTTTACTTTGTTCTAGTTCATTTGAATTTTTATGTAAGAAGGCAATTTTATATTTTTTTTTCAAGTATTTCGTCTTATTGTCCTTTTTTTTATTGTAAGTTAAGAATTGATAATGTCACCGAATGATGACTGTCTTATCCAGTCAAAGAAAAATATGTCAATTGAAAGAAATTCAATAAAAGCATTAGAGGCCTTTTTACGTCTTAAAAATTTTAAACACGAAAATCAACCAATGTTATTAGAAAAGTTAAGTTTAGTTAAAAACATAAAAAAAATTGAAAATAACGTCTTAAGGGATACTTATGAAAAACTCTTTTGAACTTTATTTTCTCTTCTTCTTATCTTTTTATAATACTTTTATATTCAGTCACATCTAAAAATGGAAGTGAAGGAAAACGTCGCTACAGCCTTTCTGAGCCATCGTAGACCCATAGTTTCTTCTGAAACTTTATCTTATTTTCATGCGCGGAGGTAGCCTCATCATTAGAATTTTTGATTTTCATATAAAAAAATAGAGTTGCCGAACAACTTTTGGTTCAAAATACCGGTTTTTGAACAAAAATCAAAAAATTTCCATAAATTTCCCGGAAAATCAAAAAAAAAATTATATCACTAAAATCCTCTCAAAATAAACTACAACTTTGCTGAAGACACCAAAGACCTAAGACGAACTTGAAAAAAAAATTTTTTCCATACACATCAATTCTCTTATTATAATACTTTTATATTCAGTCACATCTAAAAATGGAAGTCAAGTAAAACGTCGCTACAGCCTTTCTGAGCCTTCGTAGACCCATGGTTTCTTCTGAAACTTTATCTTATTTTCATGCGCGGAGGTAGCCTCATCATTAGAATTTTTGATTTTCATATAAAAAAATAGAGTTGCCGAACAACTTTTGGTTCAAAATATCGGTTTTTGAACAAAAATCAAAAAATTTCCACAAATTTCCCGGAAAATCAAAAAAAAAATTATATCACTAAAATCCTCTCAAAATAAACTACAACTTTGCTGAAGACACCAAAGACCTACGACGAACTTGAAAAAAAAATTTTTTCCATACACATCAATTCTCTTATTATAATACTTTTATATTCAGTCACATCTAAAAATGGAAGTGAAGGAAAACGTCGCTACAGCCTTTCTGAGCCATCGTAGACCCATAGTTTCTTCTGAAACTTTATCTTATTTTCATGCGCGGAGGTAGCCTCATCATTAGAATTTTTGATTTTCATATAAAAAAATAGAGTTGCCGCACAACTTTTGGTTCCAAATACCGGTTTTTCAACAAAAATCAAAAAATTTCCACAAATTTCCCGGAATGGAATTCAACTTTTTTCCCTCCTAAAATCCTCTCAAAATAAACTACAACTTTGCTGAAGACCCCAAAGACCTAAGACGAACTTGAAAAAAAAATTTTTTCCATACACATCAATTCTCTTATTATAATACTTTTATATTCAGTCACATCTAAAAATGGAAGTGAAGGAAAACGTCGCTACAGCCTTTCTGAGCCATCGTAGACCCATAGTTTCTTCTGAAACTTTATCTTATTTTCATGCGCGGAGGTAGCCTCATCATTAGAATTTTTGATTTTCATATAAAAAAATAGAGTTGCCGAACAACTTTTGGTTCAAAATACCGGTTTTTGAACAAAAATCAAAAAATTTCCACAAATTTCCCGGAAAATCAAAAAAAAAATTATATCACTAAAATCCTCTCAAAATAAACTACAACTTTGCTGAAGACACCAAAGACCTAAGACGAACTTGAAAAAAAATTTTTTTCCATACACATCAATTCTCTTAACAGAATGTGGTTACATCGATTATAAATGAAATGTGTATTCCAAAAATTCAGATAAAATTACGAAAAATAATACTAAAAAGCCAAAAATAAAAAATATATAAAAAAAATCATAAAAAGTGTGCCTTATCCTCAAGAAGTTATTAACTTCTAAAATAAACTTTTATGAAAGAGGGGTGGCTAACTAAAAAGTAAAAAACAAGAAGCTTTCAAGTAAAATAAAATATTTGTGATAACAGCCTCACAAAATTTTTAAAAGTTGAATTTTTTTGAGCCTGATTTTGCGATGTAAGAAAAACCTAAAAAAAACAGTGTTCCTTCCTACTTCCTGTTAATACTCAAAATTCAACTTTTAAAAATTTTGTGAGGCTGTTATCACAAATATTTTATTTTACTTGAAAGCTTCTTGTTTTTTACTTTTTAGTTAGCCACCCCTCTTTCATAAAAGTTTATTTTAGAAGTTAATAACTTCTTGAGGATAAGGCACACTTTTTATGATTTTTTTCATATATTTTTTTTTTACTTTTGTTTCATTGTATCCTTGTAATTTTTTTATTATTCAGTATTGCTCTAAAATACCCTAGTGACACATCTGGACAAATACAAAATAGGAAAAAAATGTCTCTCTTATTTCTCCTTTTTGATATTATTCAACTTATGATGAATTATGTCATTTTCAATTTCATTTTTATATTTTTTTTGGGTATGAATTTAACAATATTTTTTATATATGTCAGTTAATATTAGATTAAGTAAAACCGAAATGTGTCAAAAATTATTTAATTCAATTATAGAACTCAAAAGAACTTGATAACTCCCGTTCTTGGCTATTTATATTTTATATTTTTTATGTGTTCATCATTTAATTTTATATCCTTGACCCGATCAGTGTCATTATTTTTTGATCAAAGTATTCAAATAAACATGCAAAAAATTCAAAATGTCCATGTATTACGATTTAACCAAACTATCAGCACTCGATTTTATTTATTTCATATTTGTCACCAATAATCACCAAGCATAATTTTAAAAGGCATAAGGTGTAAAATTTATTTCCTATAAATTATTTTTATTATTACTTTATAGGATAATAGACAGGCACAATTGTTATCCGTGTATTGTGCAAAAACTATTGAAGTTTAATATGATAGACGATAAAATTTTCATATGAATGAAATGGAATTGCATGGATAGTAATTATCATGGAACAAGACAATGAAAGCATTTTTTTTTTGAGTTATTGCAATTTTATTTGGTTTTTTAGAAATAATTTGAATAATTTTTTATTTGGGTTAAGTCTTGCTCTCTCTCTCTCAATGTTAAAAGACTGAAAATTTTTTTCTTGGAAGCTCATTAAATTTTGAATTTGAAGATCAAATGGTTATGCTATCATTTTACTTAATCGAAAATGAGACTGCCATGACAACTACGTTACTATATTCCTTTATCCATAATTTAAATTTTCAAGTCACGTATCATTCTGTGCTAAAAAAACGATCAAGTCCAAAGAATATCAATAACATTTTATTTTTCACATATTATACATTCAGCACATCATTTGCCGTTAAATGGGGTGACATACAATACAAAAACTGGCCTTATTTGAAACTCAGTCATGTCAGTCATTGACTTGATTTTTTAACCCTTTTTTTATATTGGACATGTTAACCCATTTAATAGTAAAAAATCCAGTAGTAGTATAAAACTTTATATTTAAAGTAACCCTTATACTTTATATTTTTTACTGCAGTACATCAAAAACTACGAACATTCACATAAAATTATACATATTTTTTCATATAATAGCCAGATATACACATAATAACGATTTGATAAAATAAAATGACCAACAGGCAATTTTCAAATGCAATGTTGCTATCAATGTAATGGATATGTTTTAGGGACGTGACATCGGAAGAAAGTAACTCTTTTATTTTATTTATCATCATTATTTTTTTATCCTTACAACTTTTTTTTACCTATTTCTTGATGATATTCGTTAGTTTGATTCCAGAGCTTGAATATTTTTCTGATTCTATGCTGCATGATTTTTCTTCATTTAAAACGTGCTTTCAATGGTATAAATAAATAAAAACTGGACATCATTGAATCAATAATGAATGAAGTTTATATTTTTTTCAATTCCAATGCCTTAAGGTGCTCTCTGAATTACAAGGATATCACACAAATAAAGTTAGTATGTACGTTTACTATCCTCCTTTTTTCATCTTAATAATTTTATCTACATACAATTTTTAAATGTTGGCAATCAATTGAATCCGTAGAATTTTTCATTGAGAAAGAAAAAAAATGAATGCATTATGTATTCAATTCAAGAAAAAATCGGCAAGTAATGCCATTTTCTTCTAAGGAATGATTTAAGCAGGTTCAAGAATAAAATACATTTTTAATACGTTTAACGTGCTTTTTTAAAATTCTTCTCAGTCAAAGTGCAATCAACCAATAATTGGCCTTATAAAATTAAAAAATAAAAATTATTGAATGAAATTTTTCTGAATCATCATTTGATCTATTGTTGAGAATATTTTACGACGTACGTAAATATTAAATGTTAACATAATTAACACTTTTAAAACTCCTTAATTGAAAATACAAAATTTCTATACATTATTTGGTTTTTTTTTGTTCTTGACATGCATCATGTGAACCCGAACAAAGTATGTCAAAAATGTTAAATAGCTGTTAAAATCTTACATCATTTAAATCTATTTAGTAAATAACCACATAATTGGTCCTTTTCAATTTCTTTAACAAGCCAGATGGAACAGGATATACATGTAAAATGTAAAGTAAATGGAATTCCTTTGAACCTCAGAGAAAAAAAAGAACCAAAATAATTAATTTCAATAAGATAATTTTACACTTAAACATCCATCTATCTTCATTTGTCTATTTCTCCTTTTAATTTATACAAAATTGTAAAGGTTAGAAATTTTATTTTACCTTTCCTTTTATTGTTGAAAATATTTCTTAACTCACTTTGATTATTCAAAACGATATTTATGCATATGTATTTATTTATCACTTATTTAGATCTTTCCTTTTGATGATGATAATAAAATAAACATATGTGAAAAGACAATCGCACATCATACATCAGTCATGTCAAGGAATATCAAGATAGAGGAATTTTATTAGACCATATTTCAAAGTTATTTGTATAAATGTTGTGTGTATGGAATCAAATAAGATATTTGTTTGGTTTTTGAATGAAATAATCGTAAAATTTTAGTATTAGAGACGTTAAAAAAAGTATTGTGGTTGTTATAATTATGGGGCGTCTTGTTCTTTTTAAATAAGGGTTTCTTCATTGAAATATTTAATTAAAATAGATGACCAGCAGGATAGCACTCGCGTGTACAGATGTTTCATTTTGACAAAAATATAGGTTTAAATATTATTTTGTATGCCGTGAAATGGTCTGAGAATGGCCACCGGTCGTGAGATTGGCCACCCTATTTTAGGCTAAACCACTAGACTTTTTTATTATTTAAAAACATGTAGTTCAAGATATGTCTACATCAAAATGATAATCACTATTTTAAAAATATGGAGCATTCTAATTAAAAATGGGTGGCCAATCTCAGGTTGCGCGGCCAATCTCAGACCATTTCACGGTGTTCAAATTCATTCTAATAATTTGAGTCGATTTAAGACAAAAACAAGTGAGTATTCAAAATAAAAGAATGGGACCTTTGAATATGATAATGAGTATGCACAATGGACCCAACTCTTTTCGTGAGTCCTGATTTTTTTCAGTTGTCCTGTAAATTGGAATTTAATTTTCATGGATTGTCAGTTAAAATTAATGAAATAGTTTATTGGACTTAATTGATCATCTGCATTTTTAAATTAACGCTTCAACTTTATTTCATAACGAGGTCAGCATGGTTGTCGAAATCGAAAGGGTTATCACCGTCATAATATTGATATTCATTCTAACCATAAACATCGTCATCGTCTCCAGTGCTATGCAAATACCACCAAAAGCGTTTTTGAGTTTCAACATCTTTGAAAATTTGATCAATTGGTTTCAGTTGAGACAATTGAATCAATATGTAAAGTAATAAAATGATTATTAAACTCTTCATTATAAATTTCAATTTGATGATCTGATTATTTTGCGCAAATCAAGTGAAACCTGAAAATAATTTATAAATTAAATCGTAAGTTCAAACTCGAGAAAATCGATTGGCTCAAGTTAAAATATAGTAATTAATAATTTTTATTTCAATTTAAAGGTCGATTGTATTGAATTATTTCGGCTTCTCAATTGAAATCTGAAAAATGTGGCGTCCAGGCACGGTGACAGGATATAAGTTAAGGTCCTTTGATGATTATAAATTGTTAGCACAATGAACCAAACACTTTTTCTGAATTCTAAGCTTCTGTTCAAATTTAAATGTTTAGTTTTTAGTTAATGTGAAAAACATTTTTAAATCATCATATTTTTAAATAATTTTTGATTTTATACGAATTATTGGACGATAACCAAATTTCAATAGATTTAACATATGTCATCTGAATTCTTAAAATTATACTTTGATTTTATTCTACAAAAATCTCTGCATGGTTGTCAAAATCGAAAGGATCATCATCGTCATCATCTCCAGAACTATTCGACTCCCACCAAAAGCGTCTTTGAGTTTCAACATTTTTGGAAATTTGACCAACTGGAATTAGTTGAGATGCTTGAATCAACATGCAAAATAATAAAATGAAATTTAAATTTTTCATTGTGAACCGCTACTTGAGTATAAACTGAAAAATAATTTAGAAATAAATTGTGAATTCAAAGTTTGACACAAGGAAATCGATTTATTAAATATATATTTTAAAACGTCGTAAAAATGTTAAATGGAACGAATTTGCATTTTCAAAATCTTTTAGCTTATTATGATCACTTGAATTTCTCACTTTAAAAATTAATTTTAAATTTCAAACTCCATCCAATATTTTTAACTCATTCGTTCATTTAATTTGACAAATTAATTTTGTCACTCAATACTATCGAGAACTTATAAATAGTTTAATGGCTAAAACATTTACGGTCTTCTTATCAATTACAATTTTTCAATCAATTTTGAATTGAAATTCATGAAAAATGGAAAAATTTTCAATAAAAAATGTTCCATCATTGTATTTGTAATAAATTTATTGCGTGCTAAAAATTGCGAATAAAATTAATTAACAACATTGGTCAATAAATTGGCAAAATTAATTAAACATTTTTGGATCCAATAAATTTCAAATTGATTATTTAATTTTTTTAATTAATTAAAATTATCGTTTTTCATGGAAATATTTCATTCAAATAGAATAAGATCGAAGTGATTTAATTCTGTATGAAAAGTTTATATACTCAAATTAAAACTAATAAAAAAGAGAAAGAAAAATTACTTCAACATTCTTCTCAATATAGCAAGGAATAAGACTAAGAAAGGCAATTTTATTATATTATCTAGTAATAAATATTCAAAAAGCGAACATAACAACCCTGAAGTATACTTGTGAGACATTTATTTCTTCTTTTTTTATTTTTATTTCACAGAAAAATGTGATAATTTCAATTTTTCAAGTATGCTCGAACTTGTAAAAGCCTTGTGTGCCTTTGTGCTATTGTGTAACAAAATGGCTATTCTTTGTCTCCCCTTTTTTCACTTTTGAGTGTCTTTTATTTTTGCCTTGAGCTTTATTCTTCCTCGAATGTTTTGAATAACTGTTTCAACGAATATTGTCTATTTTTAACTTGTTTATTTCATTTTTTTTTCATTTTAGATATAAACGGAAGAAACACTCAAGTGTATATTTTTTATTCTCCATCTCAAAATGACAAGACATAGAAAGAATTTAATTCAATATTTTTCTTGTCACATTCATTGTTTCATACTAAAAAGGAAAAAAAACTAAAGTCAAACAACAGGGAAAGGGAGGGTAATTTTAACTTGATTTTATCATTTTACAGCGCATTTTAACATACAAAAAAATTTTAAAGTGAATTTCAAATAAGAGGCGCGTGCAAAGTACCTTTAATTATATTGTCAACTTGAGCCAGGCAATAATCATCAAATATTAAATTTGAAGTGGTTTTTTTTACTAAGATAAAATTTCTAGTTATATCTTCATTAACATTGTAATTTAAAATAAAATCAAGTCTTTTTCTAATAAATCACAATCAAAAACCACATTTACATGCTTTTTTATTGCCAAGTCTATTCATAAATCTTACATATTTTTCGAGACTAAGATAATAAAAGCCATGAAAATTAATTGCCTCTATCAAAATAATAACAGTAAATTAACATTATTTTTATTTAACCAAAATGAACAGAAAAAAATAGAAGATTATAAAATAACTAGCTGGAAAAAAAGAAATAATAAAATCCATTTATTAAGCTTCACAAATTGTTTTTGTTTTCAATTTTAAGTTTAAATTGAGAAAACATAGGCGTCGTAATAAAAGTACAAAATTTTCTAGTTAAAAGATAACTTTTACAATGTAAAGAAAACAAAAAAACAGTTAACAAATTTATAAGTAAGAGTCATAAAAGTTAGAACAAACATTAATATCAATAATAATAATTTATGTAAATTTAAGAATGTATTTATATGAATATGCGATTGTTATCTTTGATATCTTGACTCATAAGAGAACTTTGATACAATATTGTGGTAAGAGAGAATACGACAAAATGGAATGTAATCAATGCCAGACTTAGAATATTTTTATAAATATATTTTTAAGGGAAAAAACAGAAAAATTCTTTATTTCAAAATACGGAGAAAATAAAAGTCACGTTCCGACTATTTGAAACTATTTCTAGACTTTTTTAATCATACATATTTAAAAATAATTTAGAAACTTGTGCTACTATGACAACTTTTACTAATACTTGTACATTGTCCCATGATCTTTAGATACTACCATGGCTACTTGGTTAAAATAAAGACAGAAAATGATAAAATAGTATTTGTGTGTGATTTTATTGTGTGATAAATGTAGAAGTACAGCACTGATAAAAAAAATAGAAATTTGATATTTTTCCTTCTTAGAAAATAATTTTAAATGTTATTTTTAAATAGAATGCTATGTAAATCGTTTTATAACCTCGAATAATAATTTTCAATTTGTACACGTTAATTCAGTGGAAAATCGATCAAATAATTACATAATTTCATGTCATCAGCGAATAAATTATATTGGATTTTTTGTTTGTTAATATTAAAACGAATATAAAAATAAAATTAATTATACGTTTGCATAAATAAATAAATTGTAAATATTTTAATCCTATCGCATGAAAGTATTAAATTTATTAATTTTCAGATGTTTTCAACTGTTTAATGGCTGTGATCAACGTTGATTGTTATAAGAATGCTGAAAATTGCCTCTTAAATACGATTTACATTGTTGAAGTTAATTGTTGTTAATACATAAAGTCCAATAAAAACACTAATTTAAATCTTACAAATCATATCACTAATCAAATAAAGATCTGAAGTACATAAGCGCATATTTGCCAAATAAAGTATTTAACATATATCAAAAACACATTTATTCCAAACAAAATCAATGTTAAAATCCATTTTTCATTGATAAAAACATTTTTATCACATAAAACAAACAAAAGAGACATCAAAATATTGAAATTAATTTAAAATTGATTACATCCAATAATAAAGACTCGTTAAATAACAAATCTGGACCAATATCAATATATTAAAATAAATTTTTATTTTATTTTAAAATGAATAAATAAGGATTAAAAGTTTAATTATGAATAAACATGAAAAGATGCGTGTGAATATGAATTTTTATTATATATTTAAAATTGATTTTAGTGTGTAAGCCGCTTATTATGTTTATTTTTTTTTGCAAAGATATTATTAGTTTATTCCTTGTTTTGAATGATTATTTTGAATCAAATTAATTTTTTTACTATCAGTTTTATTAACAAATATTTCTTTCTCTCAAAAGAAGTTTGAACCAAATCAATTAAAATTTTGTCACAATAATTATGTAAATGTTTGATTTTAGTTTTAACTCTGTGATTTATGGTTGAAAACGAAATTCAATTAAGAAACATTAATCGATTAATTTGAATAAATCCCATCATTAGTTATTATCATTATTTTTTCTACCTGAATCGATTTCAATCCAATCTGTCTGCTGATAATCAAGGCAAATCTTGATTAAATAAAAACAAAAAAAAAACTGTAATTAAATGACGACCAATATTCATCATCGTAAAAGTGTTAATAAACTCATTTCTCTTTTAATTCACTTCCATTTTAGCTAATATATTTGAATTTTTGTTTCATCACATATTTCGACTAATTCATGTCGACATTAAATGACTTTAAATTATCATTATATACTTTGTTTAAATATCATCACATTCAGATTGATATTTAACATTGATCGCATGCACATTATGAATTTATTTATTTTTTTGATTTCAAAGTTACTTTTTATATGAAGTTTGAAAATTGATATGAAGTCATATATGGAAGTCAAATTTCACAAAGAACAAGACTAAGGTTGAACTTCAGAACCTAAAAGCGATATCGACAAGGATGGAATTCAGATTCTTACAACGATCGGGATAACAGTCAGTGCCGATTCTTGTAAACCTCTAAACCACTCACATTCAAAAAAGTTTAAATTCATAGTCTGATAGTTTAATCATTTGTTTTAATATTTCGTGTTTTTTTATATTTAACCATTTTTTTTCTTTTACTTTTAAAATTAAAAAAAAAAAAAAATTCATCAAACAGATTAAAACTACTCAAATAAAAACACAATTTTGGAGGTATATGAAAGTTTTCATATTTCCATGTATGTATAAAAATCAGAGAGGGATATTTTCTATTTTGATTTTTAAATTCACGCAACTCTGTCAAATTTGTGTTTTATTTTATTATAAATTGATATGAACGAGGCATAATGCAGTTATTTTTTTATGTAATTTAATAAAACATTAAAAAAAACTAAAAAAAAATATGAAATTTTTATTTTGATGTTTAGACAGGTTAATATCAAAATCATGACATTTATGAAGATTTGCCTTCAAATTTGGGAGTTAAATACTGCGACATATAAATTGCATTTAATATAAATATTTTTGAAAGAATCCCTTGACATCTTTTCATTTTCTTTAAATAGTGATTCCGCGAACAATTAGTTGTCACCTTTCATTTGGTTAAAAAAAAATATTCTTTTTTGAAGTGTTCTCTTGTATTCGCGCTCTTCACTTTTGGTTTACATCTACGTCACTTCTGGTTTACATCCACGTGACTTCCGGCTTAGACCCACGAACCTTTCTGTTTACCCACGTCTCTTATTGTTAAAGTATATGTAAACCGGAAATAACAGAAGAAAATTGTACAAGATTCATATTTAAATTTTATCGCTTGTTTTATGTTTTTGAGTTCACTTTTCGAAAATATGTAATTTTGAAGTTGATAAAATTCACATGAAAAGAGAATTTCATTAGATTTTGGACTGTGATTTTTAGTTGTAAAAGAACAAACCATAAATTACTTCAGTGATTGTCTAGACTTTGTTCAAACACCTTTTTGCTATTCATCCCTATCATCTTATCAAATGTCATCTCAATTGTCAAATTTGATGATAATGGACGAGAAGATGATGCAAATGAGATTTTATTTTTTATATATTCATGATTTTCACGAAAAATAAAACTAGACTTAAAGTGTGATTCTGTTTGAAAACGAAAGAAAAAGAAAAAAAACCGTAAGAAGTCCCAAAGGTGCTTTCTGGATATTATCAAGGATAGAATAAAAATAAAATGAAATGTGATATGACATAAAAAGGGTGCATACCAAATTAGGTCTGTAACTGAATGAAAGTTTAAATAAATAGATAAGCCTTAGTATTTTGGAATTATAAACGACAATACTGCATTTTTGTACTGAATTTTTTGGTGTGAAACGTGCATTGAATTTGAAAATTACGCAAATTTTCTCTTATTTATTGTCTTAACTTAAATTTGTTTTATTATTTTTTTTGTATATTTGGATAAGTTTTATAGGTATCTATTTACCCGTTATTAACACTGTACAAGTACAGGAAATCAAATTCTACCTCATTTATTTAATTTTTATAATAATTTTACATTTAATCATAGAACAGTAGCCAATTTATCTTTCACTATTAATATTTTAACATTTTTTTATATTAAAATACATTTAATACCTAGTAGTTCCCGTTCATAAAAGATAAATTTAATACCATTATCAAATTAATTGCCATAATTATTTAATGATATGTTGTCAGACCACCAAACACCACCTGGAATACTCATAAACGACCATGAGATACACACACAAACACACTACACACACATACACACTACACACACATACACACAAACACACACAATACATTGCAGTGAAAAATGGAGAGAAAGAATCATCCAGACAAAATTTTAAATATTTAAATTGATTGACATTTTATTGTATAATATTTCTGTTATTATTTTACCATAATTTTGTAATTTTTTTTTATTTTATTCGAATTTGGGACTGTGTTTTATTTCATTTCATTATTATTATTATTTAAAATGTAAATAAAGTTATGTTGTTTAGGGAATTATTTTATTTTTGTGTGTGTAATTTAATATTCTTAGTATTAATATTATTATCATCCGAATTATTAAAAAATTTATTCATTATTTTTATTAACGTTGGATTTGAATGAATAATTATAATGATAAAACATGCATGAATAAAATTAAATTAAACAATGAGAGTCTTTCAATGTTTGGCTTCTGTTTTACGTTAATGTGAGTACATTGTGGGTGAAATGAGTAATTTTTTTCCAAGGATCATTATCAGGAATTAAACGAAATAGAGCTTTTTATATCGCTTTTGAAATGACAATATATAACGTTATACAAGGTAGCGACCCCAAATGAAAAAAAAAATATGAATCCATTTCTCAATTTTGCAATTTTTACTTTGCAGTTTAATTTAGAAAACGGGTTATATTTTTTAACAAAGTCTTAAAATTTATTCAAAGTTATTTTAACCGCAGTAAATTTCAAGTCAATTTGTCAGTTATCTTTTTTGTTTGGTTCAACTCTGTCAATGTATGATGGCAAAATTAAGACGTTCGATACCTTTTTGCTTTTCCTTCTTAAGAATCTCAGAATTACATTTCCTTTAATCCAAAACTTTTGAAGTTCCTCAAATTTATTTTACAAAAAAAGATACACCAGCAAACTCACCAAAAATCATTTACATTACCAAATCTTACAGCGCAAATATGTCAAGTCGCACTCTTGATACATAAAAGCAGCACTCTAAAAATTCCCAGGAAATGCATTACATCAACAATAAAAAAATTTAATGTTACATTTTCTAAATGCAATATATAAATATATAATATTTTCTCTAACTATCTTGTTTTCAAAAACATGTTAGATTGAATAAAGTTTGTTTTGAATATACTTTTTTCCTTGTCAGTGTAAATGTGTTTTATTTTGTTTGGTAAACATGTAATTTATCATTTTATATAAATTCAAGTTTTCCTTTGATATGATAAACTTTGAATATTTTATTAAAATGAAAATAAAAAGACTGGAAAAATAACGTCAAGTATTCTAATGTTAAAGTAAATACAAGAAAAATTTGAAATGTAAATACGAAAATGGTAGGAAGTTGAAATAAAATTTGTTTTTTTTTTCAAATCAATGTGAATGTTTATCGAGTTTTCATTTTAAGTGTAATATTTCCGGTTTCAATATTTAAAGTTTTTTTATGATGTGTAACAATCATAAATTTTAGAATGGAAATATTTTTATTTCCATCAATGAATTTCATACAAAAAGCACTCTGATTTAATGAATGATCATCTTTCTATTTTATTTTTAATGTTACCTTTGGGCGTTCAAAAGGTAAAAGTCATGTTTTGTTTAATTTCTTCTTCTTTGTCAAGAATGAGAAAAAGAATAAAAAACATCTAAATCTCAACATCATTTTTGTCTTATTATCCAGACGCTTAATGAAAACTTATCCTTTCTTTATCTTTTCTCAAGACAAGGAACAAACATAAATTTTATACTAATAATAATAATAAAAAGGTGTGCCTTGAAGCAGTATCTTAACTCACTCTTTTATAAAATTTATCCTTTAAAAAGTTCTAGAAAAGTAGCAACTCATTTCACATCATTCTTCAGTCATTAGAGTGTGTGTGTTTATAGAACTTAAACCTGAATGTAATAAATTTCAAACAAGAACAACAAATACATTGTGATGGTTGATTGTATAAAAAAGAGGCAACAAAGAGGATTAAATATACATTAAACAAAATTAAATAATTATTATCATCAATTTGTTCAAGTGGAAAATTATATAAAAAGTTTCATCGTTTTCGAAAAAGGAGTTTGATATTTATGAAAAAAGAAATCTGGTTTACTCTTGAAATATACTAAAAAAAATTCGGTAACACAATCATATGATAAATGGATGGATTGGTTTTTGAGTTCTTATTAATATGGATCATAAAAAACCCTAGAAAAGTGGCTGAGTTGGGTAATGCCAACTCTCCAAAAAATCTCTTGGAAACAGTTTTGTCTATGTTTTAAATTCCAATAAATTCTGTAATAGACGTTGATTTATAAAATGGATTGGCAAATTTAAAATTTTAAACAGTAATTTTCTTTCATCATACTCACCTAATGACTGTAATGACAAAAGAAAGAAAATTAAGTTCAAATTTTCACATCACACAATGATGAAGTCTCACCAATATACATCTAATTTAATTTTGTAAAGTGAAAAGGTATGTTCTTCATTTAAATTCATTTACTCGATCTCTTGACTATATCAGATAAATACTTTGTGTTAGTTGTTCACATTGTGTGGCAAGCAGACTGGGAAGACAAAAAAAAATAAGAATTTGCATACTTGTTGTCTTGTCACTCTTCTGCAATTCTCATTCATTTACACTACCTATAACCAGCTTACTGTAAAAAAAATAAGAGAATGAGACACCTTTTTACACTTTCAAAACACACTTTTTATACACCATACTCATCTAAGAATCTTCAAACCAATTATTCTCTGAATACATTATAACATCAAGTGACTTTATTAAACTGATTTGCATACGGAAATAGGGAAATATTTTTGTGTTGTGCAAGGGAAGTGTTTGTTTGGGTGACAACATGATATGAAGAAATTGAAATGACAAGTAGTTTTGTACGTTAAAATGAATGAACAGAGCATGAATCACATATTATTATTATATTTTCCAATCCAAGTGCTATTAAATAATTTTATTAGATAATTTATTCACGATTTTAATTAAAGGGCACTTAAATATATTTCAACCGTTAAATATTGATTTTACTTTCAAATATTTAAATGTACACAATACAATACAAAATTAAAATACACACCAAAATAACGCTTTAAAAGGTGTTAAAACTTTGATAAGATAATACAAAATGTTGCATTCGTTATTTTATTACTATTACAATATTTGGTTTGTATGACTTTCAATTCCTGAAGTAATTAAATTTGCATAGATAAATTCATTTTAAATGGAACTGCATTCGATTTACAACTAGACTAAGAGACTTAGTGATGTATGTAAAAAAATGAATAGAGTAGAAGAAAAAATGTCCAATTAAATCATTTGATATGCTATCTTTTATTTGTGAAACATTGTTTTACTTAACATTAACTTGGGACTGCAGATGAAATTAAGAAATATTTAAAATTATTTTACTGTCGTTGTCGTGAGAAAATAATTAATTACCTAAAATTCGCTTGAAATGAAACATTTTTTTCATGCATGGTAAGCGCCTATAACTATTTTGTAACCACGTTAGACCTACAGTTTATACTGTCATCCGATCCAATCGTTTTCGTTATTTACTTAGCGCGCTTAAAAATCTCAAAAGGACATTTCTATCTTCTAAATTAAACTTGGACACATTTATAACTTGATTTCCAAACATACCAGGCACTTAGTCAACGAGTTTCCAGGAATTAATAATGATTCAAAATACTGAAAAATGTGTTGCATTTGTTTGAAATTCTACAATGAACTTAATGCAAACTTTCCTGTCATAAAATATAAAATGACATTCAATTGATCCAATTTTTTTCTCTTTAATTTTTACCATACTTTAAAGATATTGAAATAAAATAATTTTTATCAACTAAAAAAAATCCAAAAAATAAAAGTAATAAATTTTGTTATAAATTGTAGGATTTTGTGTCATCAAGTTGTACTGCAAATTGACTCTATTTTATAGTAAAATACGATTGTCATTAATTTCATTTTTATGTTTTTTTTTTATTATTATTATTGAAAAAAATACAAAATTCAAAGTAAGATAAAAAAAGAAATGCAATTTCGTTGGTGGTTTGCATATTTTATTTTTAAATAAATAAGTCGGTAAATTTGTGTATGTGTGATCATTAGTAGCGTCATCAGTAGGAGCAACCATGTGAAATTTTATTAAAAATTAATTTTAAATTTGCAAATAAACATGTCAATAATTAAATATATTATGAGTTTTTTTTTCTTGAAATAACTTTTTTTTTGTGAAATTTGTGAGGCACTGTTATTAAATATTTTAACAAGTATTATGTTGAAATTAATTAAAATTTATTGATTGTTTGATTTTTTTCAAGTAAATGACACTGACAAGCTTTGAATCTAATCACAGTTTATTCTCTCATTTTATGCTATTTTTAACAGCCACTTACTTTCAGAGTAAAAATAATAATAATAAACCCATTAATACACATTGTGCTGCATTTCATAATATTATTATTATTATTTGTTGCATTTAATGTTATTCACATAAACTTTTATAATGCTTCTGCGGTTGATTATCATCCTTTTTGTTTCAACTTATAAACTCACAAGTGGTTGGTTTTACACAGATATTTGCTTACATTTTATAGAATAATATGCAGACTGTATTAAATTTTTAGTTATTATTATAACTAAAACTCATGTTTTTACTTTTCATAATAATATTACTTTTGTGTGTTGCACATCTTTGTCGTTTTCTCTCTGCTTTTACGTATGTGTGTACGTGAATGTGTGTTTTACTGCAATTTTGTGGTAATAATAAACTCTAGTTATGATTATTATTATATAATATTAATATTACTTTAGAAAAGTAAGTCTTTTGTATATGAATAAAGTGTTTACAATTTTGTGTCGTATCGTTTTGTATTTATTTTTCGGAAAATTTATAAAGTTCATTGAAATTTTCATTTAAACACAATTATATGGTGTGTCTGGGTAAAGAATAAAAAACTGTTTACTTTCATATAGAGAGATGAGATTTTTGGCAAACTGTAACTGCATCATCATTAGTATCATTATGTATGGTATGGTATGACAAAGCATTTGTGCTCAAAACAGACTAGTTATCATTATAGACAGAAATTTATTCTAGAAGATTTGTTACCTACTGAATAGGCAAAAAAAACTAAACGAGATGAGTCTAGTTTTTCCTCAAAATCAGAATTTGAAATAAAGAATCACTTCTAGACTATCAGCTGAGTGAATTGTGCAAGCCCCTATTAGCCCAATATTAATCCAGCGCCCACCAGAGTCTGACCGAACCCTAGCAAAGTATAAAGTGCTTAGGCTTTTTCAAAAAATCTTTCAATTTGTTATCTTATAATTACCCTGGCTTAAATCATACCAATAAAATTGAACCAAAAACCCTTAAATATTTTTATTTATATTACCAAGATATATTTTTCATTTACTGAACATTAAATTGAATTTATATTCATTTTAATTATGGACAAATGCCTGTTCGAGCAACCATAATTTCTGTTCACCAAAAAATTAAGAAAAAAAATCAAATAAAAAAAATACATTCATTACACACATTCTTACATTCACACACACAGACATCGATACATCATGTGTTTATAAACCAAAAAAATAATAAGTGCATTTTTGTGTTGAATCTTTTCCTGACTGAAGCTTGCCTCGCAAACTCAACTGACAATAAAAATGTAACATAAAAGTAATATTTGATGTCGCATTTTTTTTAAATTTTATTTCATCATTCCATGTGTGTGAGTGTGTGTTTGGAACAAATGAAGGAAATTAACTTCATTTAATGCAATATTTGTGCTTCCATGTCGTAAATAAATAAACTATTTACATTTATTTGCGGTAAATTCTTTACTTTATTTTCATTTTATTATTATTATGTGTACATATTTAATGTGTTATGATACCTCTTTCTCATGAAGCTGATGAGAATGTGCATTCATACCTTCATATAAAAAAAGAAAAGAAAATTGAAGAAGCAACAAAAATCGTATAGTAACGAGAAGATCGTTTAATATTAATTTAGCAAACACTCATATTTTGTGTACATGTTGAAAAAAATCAAAAATTTTTGTAGAAGCAATAATCAAGATAAAATATGACATTCGAGTGCAAATAAATTCAATGAGTTAAAATGTTAAAATAAAAATCTTCTTTTTGGCATAAATCAACAAATTAAATTAAGTTTGTGATGAAATTTCTTATGTACACCCAATTAAAAGAGCCATGCGTGTATAACAATAAACGGTTATTTTATTTTGAACAATTTTGTTCATTAACCTCTCTTCAAACAATTCTTTAATTTCGTATTAGTTTGCTTCTTATTTATTAATTTTATTAATTTGAGTCTAGTAAAGACAAGTTGAGTCATAATTCAGGCTATGGTCTAATAAGCAATTTAACTTGTGACCGCAGAACTTGTGAAATTTGCCCCTTTTACATGTATAAGGTAAATTCTCAATCTGTATATGAATCAAATATTTATTTTAAATTGATTTTTCATTAAATGATCAGGACCAAATGTTACTTGCAATTGTAAATTCTTATTTAATTCAATATTTATTTCTTTATTTTTCTTATTTTGATAAAATAAATGACTGATGATATTTCCTTAGGTTTGTACGGACTCTTTTTTTAGTAATCATTATCATTCCAATCGTTATTTCGTGTTAAAAATTACTTTAGAAAATGGAAAACAGATACATGAAATGAATTTTAAAATAAGCATTTTATCTTCGTATCCTACGTACGTTGGTTCAAATATAAAATGAACGTGCACTATAGTAGTTAAGTAATTATTATTTTTTGCCTTCTTTTTCAGGACGAAGATTGAATTGAAGCCAAAATTGTATTATTTATTGAAATTTTTGTAGTAACTTAAGTCTCTGGAACAGAAATTTAGGAAAAATTTTGAAAAACTTGAATGAAATTCATGGAGTAAATTAATGAAAAAGCTATAAAGCAATTAAAAAAAGTTTCACCATCTTTTAATTATTTTATTATAAAAATGAATGTCTAGTCGTATGAAGCTTCTGTTCTGATACATTGAGCATGTGGAGGAGTCAAACAACTGCATGTCACCTTGTTATCATGATTATTTAATGCGTCACCTACTGGAATTGTTAGTTTGCCGAAAGTGCAAGCATCACGATTAGATTCACTGCGTCCCATGGAAATCACTTCATCTTTGTTGGCATCGGCTGTGAAAAATAATTTCCAAAAAAACTATAAGAATGTTTTAAAAGTAAAAATTTACACATGATATACTCACGACAACGCCATGTAATTGGACAACACTTATTATTTTGAAAGTAAACGGGGATACATCCTTCAAAGAGTTCTCTGACGTAGTGTAAATGAAATCCACAACTGACTTCTCTACAATGAGGATTTCCAACGATTGTGCTGTTATCGAAACCGGGTTGACAGAGACACTTATAGCATCCTTTATGAATTTTTTCTCCAGCCAAGTACTCCTTATCTTCAAAATAGCATTTATGTGCCTTAGCTTTCTCTTCTCCACACAGTTTGCCTGTACTGCAACAACTGTCTTCGTCATAAATGAGAGTACAGTCCGGGTTACGAGGACCGAAAAATTCAGCACAATCAAAGTGAGCACAAGTAAATTTTGGACGTTCATCTGGATTAAATCTAAAATAAACAAAAAATTACAGTATAAATATATCATGAATTTTATCACTTACTGTGAACAAAAGCATGATGCAACACAATTTTTTTTGGTTTTTCCACTGGGAATTTTGTCACGAACAGAATATTCCTCTCCATCAAAATAACATTTGTCTTTTCGCCAGCTTTGCATATCAGGACACTCATATTTCACTGGACAACAATCGCCATCATTGAAAATAGGAGTGCAACCAAGCTCGCCATATAACTTTTGTACTCCAGGACATTCACTGAGGTCACAGTTTTTTGTTTCAATGTAGGTAAGTGAAAGCACTAAAACATTCAATGTCCAAAGGATTTTGATAGTCATTTTTATTATAAGTCAAATTATTTACATTTACAAATTTAAGTCTTGACGCGAACACCTCAAATAAACAACTGAGCATAAATATATCAATAAATGTGTTAATATTCTTATCTGAGTTCTAAAAATACAAATTTTGAGTAACAAAAATATCGTTATCAGTGTTACTTAATCGTAAGTGACCTTCTTAAACTAATTAACAACATTTAATTCAAATAAAAAAAATTTGATTATTTTATGAGCAGATTGACACCCGTTTTGTATATTGTGAATCATATACAGTCAAAATTTTATCATGATATTATTTTAAGTTTGTAAAAAAATTATGTTAAATTTGCTTAGGTTTCTTAACACATTACTCGGTTATTTCTAACTCACACGCACAAGTTGACACAAAATTCTACAAGGGCATAAAAATAAATCCAAATTGTCACCAAAAGATTGAATAAGTTACTTTGGATAACGTTATAATATTATTTTTGCCCTTGCCCCGTATATGCACATCATACAGTAATAAAAAATCATTATTTCACTACTGGCTTTTTCCTTGAAACTGTAATTAATTCAAGAGTATATCAAATTAAGACCCTTGTACATCTCAACGATTTAAATTTTTCATTAAATTAAAGAAAAAAAACGTAATTTAACTCACCCTTCCACAAAAAAAATATTCCTCAATCTGTTTCAAATAAAATCAATTCACTTTTTTATTTTATTTCAATTTCATCATCATCGACATCTCATCATCGTCATATCACAATGTAATCATCAGACACACACAAAAAAAAAAACAAAAGGCCAAGATATAAGACGATGCTTGTGTAAATACTAATAAAAGGAAATTGAAAGCTATTCAAGAAGAACTAATTTATGTCTGTATGGCAGTACAACCATGAGTACACTTTTTTATCATTTTTTTTTGTATTATTCCTTTATCGAGAATTTTGAAGCATGAAAAAATATCAACACAATCAAAATCGAGTAAAAGGGGAGCTCAACCAATATGAACGACATAACCATATACGTTTATTTTATATCGAGGAAAATTTAGAGGATAGACTCTGGGGAGAGGCAAAATAAATTGGAAATAAATCGCTTTTTCTAATGCAAAGCACTCTCGTTTTTGCTTATGAAATATTTTTGTTTTTATAAAATCACACGAGTGTAAGAAAATTAAGATCAAAATATCTTGCACTGAAACATCAAAATTTAAGTAAAAAGCAAAGGAATTCAAAATCAATTTCGATCGCCAGAAGACATGAATTTAGATAACACTATTATTTATGATTACTTTACTCCATTCATCATCAATTATGATGATATTTATGCAAATTTTAGAATTATTTTTGATTTAAATTTTCTTCTCGTGAATATTGGAATTTGTTTAGAAGTTAAGTTAAAATCAAATAGCAGTAATTATATGTATAAAATTTACACTAATTTTTGCAAATTTTAAAGCTAAGACATGTAGGTTTAGTTTATACAGAATTTAAAAGAAAAAAAGGGTCTACCGTTGTGCGAAAATACTATTTAACGATTGCTGTGTGTTAGTGATTTTGTCGGAATAAGATCAAAGGCTGTGAATTCATTCATAAATTATCAGTTATCATAAAAGCAAAAAATAGTAAAATTGATAAATGTGTTAGTGAAAGCTATTCAGGTGTGCATTTCCATGTACCAATTTCATGATTTTAACATTGAAGAATACATTCGATGATTTTTAGAAAATTCAATGTTTAAAAAAAAATTTGATATTTTTCAAAAACAAACGCTCTCAATAATGCCATTAATTCATACAATACTGATGCGCCAACAGGGAATATGTCACAATTTACATTAATTAAAACATGGAAGTTGGATCACACGTTTCTTGTTTATCTTTTGTTTAGCCTAGTCTCGCAAAGTAATAAATTGTACAAAAGCAAGACAATTTAATATCATGTCATGAAATAAATATATTTATTTTTATAGACGATTTCAATTAAAAAACAATAAAAATGCTGTGAAAATGTTATCTGTGGTGTTTGTTCATATTATGTGTTAATTTATTATTATTCATTACTTGACTCGACTCCAGTCCTTACATATAACATTAAACAGACCAAGGAATAAGTGAAAAAGATGCCGCGTGTTTAAAATTCATAAAACAATAATAATAGTGCACAATTTTTTTTCTTTACTTTTTAACTAGAGATTGAGATGAAATGAGTGTTGAAACAAAATATCGATAATAATAATAAGTCAAATATGCGGCCCATCAGAGACACCCACTGTGATAAGTATTTTAAAGTCATTTTTTTGCACGCGACCATACAAATGAATTAGCATTTATTAAAGTTTATACAAAGTTTTTTTTGTGCTGAGTTTTGTATTTCTCTGTTTAACGATTAACATTACTTGTGAGCTCATCTTACAAAAAATTATAAAAAATATGTAAGAAACAATGAGAATGAATGAAAATTTAAAATGATACGAAGTATTTTTTTTTAAATCCAATGTTGTGTTGTTAACTTACCTTTAATTGAAGAAAATTTTTTATCTTTGACATTCCGTTCAATAATATATTTTTTTTTATTCGAATTGTCTCAGCAAAAAACTTTAATTGAGTGCATTGTTTAACTTTTTTTATTATTACTTCACTAAATTTGAAATAAAAACCGTAATTTAACATAAAAAACCATCATTTAATGATTTTCTTGTATAAAAAAGTAAAATCCAATATATCTCATTCCATGTAATTAAAAAATCATTTAGCCAAAAATCACCTTTCATTTCATGTTTGAATAAAAAATTAACAATATAAAATTTTTAACAACATACTTTTCAGCATAAAACGGTACATTTTTTTCCTTATACTATAAGATATGACTTGAAAAAAAAACCGCTACGATTACTCAACTTGTTTTAATTAATAAGATGACTTGTCGATTACATTATTATTGTTTTAATATTATTAAATTTTTAATTTAGTTTTTAAATCCATATTCAAAAAAAATTTAAGATCACATTCTTAAATGCTGTGAGATTTTTCAGGTCAATTATTTTTTATTTCGTTTAAAATGAGTGCACAAGTCATTAACAAAGACATTATTACACTTCCGAAAATGAGATCTTTTTTAAAATTTTTACTATACTGTTTAATTAAAAAAGGATTATTGTAAATTTATCATAAATTTAAACGTTATTTTTAAATTAATATTAATTATGAAATGAGAATTGATTAATTAATGATATTTTTTGGTGATATAAAATGTTGATGTTAAGCACGTGTCTCCCGATGTCAACGTGAATTTCAAAATTAAATTAAATTGTTCATTTATGTAATTGATTAATTAAAGATATTAAAGTAATTTTTCATTCGACGGTTTTCTTTTCAGTTTTGTAAAAATTAATTAATAATTAGATCGAGACCAATATGAGCATTTAAGGCACTTTTTGAAAGCACTGTGGATTTTATATTGAAACGATTGGAAACCACTCAGTCTACAATGTCATAAGTCATAAAATTTAATCAAAAGCAAAATTGAAATTAGTTATTGAAAATTACCTACTAATTGTTCGTAATCTGCCCACATAATATCATTCTTGATTTTCTTTTTCATTTCACTGAAATTAGAATTCCAATTTAACTTACCTCCAAGCACTACAGTTTGGACAAATGTTTCGAAAGCCATTTAATGTAATTCAAAATTTTCCATTTCAATGTTAAATTTTTTTTCACTGAATTTTCCATTTCCTTGGATAATTTCATTTGAATCTGAGGATTTTTTTTTATTTATTAAGATTCAAAAGTAGGCAATAAAATGGCAATGGAAAAAATTTACAAAGAAAATGTAAATTTTCCATTTAATTTAAGGGAAATGGTGCTACAATGTTAAATTGTATTGAATTGTAAATGAAAAACACACTTATATACTAATACAATTTAAAAAATAAAAAAAGGAAAATAAAAAACTTAGATTATCTCATATTTACCTCGTTAAAAATCTTGAACAAAATTAACGAAGCGATTAAGGGACTCGTTTTTTCAATACAAATTTAATATTCATATTACATAGAAAATTTCTTTAGAATTGATTTTCATTTTTGTGATTATGAGCCTTAATCATCTTTTCATAACAATGTTAATTACAATAAAAAGTTGACTAATTTTAAGTTTTTTTTTTTATCATCACACCACGATGACTTTACAGGTAGGAAAATATTAGTGTTAATGTAAAACTATATCTGACATCACGGTTAAAAGAAGATCATAAAGAAGAGCATTCGCTCTCTTTTAAAAAGCCATTAACCATAAACTTTGCAAATGAAATAGTAATTAGATGTGATATCATGCATAAGAAGATGAAAGAAAATTTTACATTCATTTTACATATAAAAGGCATCCAAAATTATCGTCATAATAGTTTTAAAATATATTTGTACCTTACCTGATAAAATGAAAAGCATTAACACAGTTATAATTTATAAAGTTTGTAATGTAATGATGTGCGATATGTGATAAATATTGTATCATCGTTTTTGATTACTTAGTCTTGTGTAATTTGAAAAACATTTCGCGAATTTCACATACACATATGCACATTGATGTATATAAGGAACAAATTTGATTATTATTTTGTTCATTATTAAAATTTATTTTCCCATTAATGATATTTTAAAAATGTTTTTATTATAATATACGATTTTTATGATACACGTTTATGTGTCGCGTAATCCTTAAGAATATTCGCGTAATCCTTAAATATTTATGATACTATGCGGCATAAAGGTTGTTAATTAGAAAATACATATTTTATGTTTTTATGAAAACTAATGATATGAGTTAAGCAAAAAATTTGAACTTAAAACTTTGGCAGTTGCTAATGTGGTGTGAAACTTTTCTTTGAAAATTTTAAATGAGAATTAGAATTATAATAGTGACGCTGAATATAACAATATAATAGACATTTATATCAAGGGTAATAAAAAAACTCTCATGCTCCTATATACCTGATTTAACTATTACATTCATATTTTATTATCAGCAAAAACATTTTTCTACAAACTTTTTTGCACACACCATACAAAAGACAAAGTTTCAAACTTTCTAATTAGCTTTGTGTAAGAATTTCTCTATACTTCTTTTTTGTTAAAATGTAAACGATTTATGTATTTATCAAAAATCCTTCAACAATATAAAGAAAAGTGGGTAATTAAGTTAAATTGTTATTTCACTCAAACATATGCCACGATTAAATAATAAAAAATTTAATAAGTTTAAACAATTTTTATAAAATTTTTCTTAGAATAGTTCAAATTGAAAAACCAGGAATTACCTCAAATAATGGCTTATCAGTTGAAATTCATCATCAAATTAATTTTTTATATAGAAGAAAAAAAATCAAGTAAATTTATAAGAAAAGGAAAATTTGTTAAGTAAACATCATTAACAAGCAACCAAAATCTAATTACTGAAAAATGTTGTTTGTTTTTCATTTGATTAAACTTAATTTTGTATTTCCTTTTGCTTTATGGCATTGTGTACACAAACAAACATTTTCCGTTCCATGTTTTATTTTGGATCAACATACATACAATCAACATTTTTTATAACATTTTTGTTCTGTCTGCTTAAAGAAAAACCAGAGGAATTACTAAATAAACAAGAAAATCTTTGTTTTACAATATACGTTTGAAATATAAAAAGAAAATAAAAAAAATACCGGCTATGAAAAATCATAGTCATTGTTTTCAACATTTGTAGGATTTCAGGTAAACAAACAGGTGGAATATTTAATGAATAAATAGAATTAAAAGTTGGCTAGACAGCTATTATACGAGTTCTTATCGAAACTTTTACTTTTATAGAAATTCGTTCGTTCGTTTTTTATAAAGTGATTAAAAATTGAAGTGAGCGAAAAAAAATATGGCTGGATTAAGTTAAAGCTATGCTGAAAATCACCTGAAGAAAACCATCTAATATCTAAAGGTTCGGATTTTTAAAGGATTTTCGTGACACTAAATCAAAATGTAACAGTTGATGAAATTGAAAAAAGAGAGTAAAGATAAAGGTCAAGTACTCTTGAAATAAATTCCAATTCCAATCAAAGTACACACACATGTGTTATCAACAGAACTTTAGCTTTTAAATTTATAAGCTTACACATGAAATTGTCTTTATTATTTAAGTATACAACTCCATAAAAACTGTTTACAAAACAAAAAAAAAGTTGTAAAAACTTTAACAGGAAGTTTGAAAACCATTTTAAACAATTTATGACTATACTCTGTTCAAGATAATGAGTAACTTAAATGTACTCCAACTTGTTTATGTATGTTAAAAGTCCAACTAAATTCAAATAAAAACAAGAATAATATCAACTATACTGTAACAAGAATGAAAGATAGTGTCTCCATTCAATATAACTAAATAAAAAAAGTATAAGAAATGAATAAATTTTATTTATTTGCATATTGTCTGACATAGAAGAACTTACAATGAAAGAAAATTGTTTTTCTGCAGAAAAGTATCGGCTTATTGCAAAATTATGCATTTTATTTTGAATTTTATAAGGTTTTTTTTGCATGGAAATATGCAAGTTCAAAAAATGTAAAAGGAAATCATTTACATTTTCCTTAAATGAAAGTTATTTTCTAAGGTTTTTTGTCATTACACTTTGAGTCAAAAGTTTTAAATCTTATTGAAATTCATCGTGGTCCCTGCTTATATTAAAGAAAACGAGTATTCAGAGACTTGCTCTAAACGGTCTATGAACATTGAACGTGATGGAAGATATAAGAGGGAGGCATAATAAAAATAATCTTAAAAACGACGCAACATGCAACCCACTTTAGTCAGAGCAGTGAAGAGGATTGAACGGTGCAGTGGTTAGTATATTGGACTACGTTAAGGTTGGCTGTTCAATACTTGCTTCGACCATGAAACTTTATACTCTCATATGTCCTTTATTCAAGCAACTCAATTTGAGTTTAATGCTAAATAAACGTATTCATTGATTGACATGGCAGGATAAGCTAAACCAATTAAGAGCCTTTCACATTCTAGTGGCCCCTGACATAAGCCCTTTCCTACTAATCTGAGTTTAACTCACAGTATCAATTTAAATCACGTACTAGACGGTATCTTGTGATTGAATTCTCAGAAAACAATTTTCAAAGTTCAATGCAATATAGAAAAAAATTATTAAAATAGAAAACAAAAATCGGAAAAATATCCAGACAAAATATGTTATTTTCCCTTATTATTTCCATCCAATAATGATTTTCCGTTCATTTTTCACTCAAATGATGTGTAAAATTGACCTGATCACCTTTCATTTCAAAGAAAAAGTTCTGTAATTGTAACAAAATAGAAACGTAATAAAAAAAATAACATAAACTAGGTCATTTAGGGCATTCAAGAATGTATTGAATTTTAAAAAAGGAAACAAGCTTTAAAATAAATTTCAAGTTTCTTCTTTTTATTCATTTTTATATTTGTATTTATGCTATGCAAACAGTATAAAATTGAAGAAATAAGAAAAATACATATTGAATTTATTGACATTTCTTAATTTAATATTTATGATGAAGCTAAAAAATATGCATAAAAGTGCAAAACATGAAAAAAAATTGTAAAAATGAAATAAAATGAGATAAGAAGAAGAACACGAATCAATCAAATTATTTTTTTTTGTTTTTTAATTTTTATTTATTTTCAAAAAATTTTCAACATCATTTTAAAATCATCATTATTCGTTATTTATTAACATTTTATGTTTATCATTTCATCAAAAAAAAACATCAACTTTAAGAACTGGCAATATATAATGTTTACGCATTCAAGCAAAAAATATTACAAATGATCAATGTTCTCGTCAATTCTTTTATATGTGTGTTTGTTTTTTTTTTATTTCTTGATTTGATATTGCAATATTATTGCATTGATATGGCCTGCGTATGTTAATGTTATTAATAATAATCATATTTGAAAAGGGGGGAGAAAAAACCATTCATATCAAAAATGAAACCAAATGAAATGTGAAGCAATTTTTAATAAATAAATTATTTATACGCTTGCATTACGAGTTCATAAGAAAATTTTATATTTTTTTTTTTTTATTTACTTTTTATTCTTAATTTTATTTTTCTAGCAATTTGGCAAACAAGAGAAATGAGAGACTTGTAACAGTAAAAGACATTTTGAAATGCGTGTACAATTTTGTGTTGACATGACACATTTTAGTTGTTGTGAATGTTTTGTTATCAGTAAGATGTCAAATGTAATAAGTTTGAATTATTAAAAAAAGAGAAAAATAATTTCAAGCAGTTTTATATTGATGTTTTAATTTGTATGTCTTGAATGAAGTGAGATTTGGTCGATGTTGCAAAATTAATTCGTTAATGGGACAAAGTCCATCGGCAAGAATTTAATTTGACATTTACAATTTTCTCAAACAAGATTTTGACGCTTTTCTCATAGTTAAATAATAACAAAACATTCATAATAGAAAAAGAACAGTTTTTTTTAATCGTAATTAAAATTTGTAATTTTAATTTTGTTTCATTCAAAATTTATGAAAATTTTTATATTAAGTTTATTTCTTGAAGTAATTTTATAAAAAATAAAGAGCTTTCATCTATCATGTTTAATTTGATGCAATGTTCTCTTTACAAAATTTTATAACAAGAAAAGAGTGGTCAGTACTTAAATTAATAATTGAATACAAATTAATCATTAGTCAAAAATTCAGCGTCAGCAGTTCAGGACATTTGTATATTTTAACTATCAAAGATGAATTTCTCGTTCCCTCTTACTAACAGGAATATTAATATAAAATTTAAAAATATAAGACCAGAAGTACCAACAAAATTCTCATATTTTGTTCAACAGTAGTCCGAATGATAAATTGATAAATTTGCAAAGTTGTAACATAAGTTGTCGCCAAGCCTTGTAAAACTGGTAAAAAATGAATATTTAACCTTTATTCTTAAAAAAGAGTTAAAAAAAAATTAACTGCTCATACGGTAGCGAGAGTGTAAAAAGATACGTTACATCTGGTATTTTGGATAAATTATATTCATTAACAACATTTAAATATTTTACTCATTAAAATGTGATGCTAAACAGAACAAATTAAATTGAAAGGAAGAGGACTTGTGAAAAATTGTGTTTAATTTGAAATGTTTTTGTTAGTTAGTTAGGTATAGTGGTGTAAATTTTTTTTTTAATTATTATAAAATGTGGTTTTACTTTGAAAATTACATTTAAAATGAAATAAAAAAAGTGAGAAGAAAAAGTGCACATAAAAGAAGACATGCAAATTAAACTTCACACAATTTTTTTTTTTTTTTATATAAAAGTGTATGTTTTCAACTTCTGTTTTAGTTACATTTTGTAAAAATTCAACGAATTAGCACCATTAAGGCAACTCAACATCTGTAATTTTTCTGATAAATCATATGATTTAGGTAAACGGTAGTTACTGGAATTATATGTTTCATACTAAATTAAGCTTTATGATGTGTAAAACCAAGAAGAGTGATACCTTTTTGTTTTGTGTTGATTGGGAATAAATGAAACAGTATGTCTTTGTACTTTAATCTATAAAATCGGACTGTATTTTTGTTGAAAATGTACATTGTTTTGCTTTGGTCTCGTTAAATATGCCAACTGATTGATCACAAATTCTATGAAGACCTTATGATATTTTTAGCTTCTTTTTAAATTTCAGTTGGCATATTTAATCGAAATCTGCTTGAGTTAAACATAATTACGATTAAAGTTTAAACTAAAGATATTTTTCAATACATTTCCTTTCACCTTAATTCACCGTTTTAACTCACACTCATATGTTTTAAAAACCCGCAGTCTAGAAGCAAAACGACATGTCTCTATCGTGTTAGAATCTTACTTATTATATTCCATTATCATCATGACTATTTTATGTATGTACATTATACCTGAATAAATTTAAATGAATTTTCGTTATTCGCATAAATATTAAATAGCTGATTAAAAACGCATGTGCCAGAGATCAATAGACACATTAACAGGAGATTAATTAAAAACGAATCTATTTCAATATTGAGTATCCACTTAAAAAACGCATCACAAATGCGAGAGAGTAAAACAAGAGATATCGTATTTTAATATATCCAGAGATTTTTTCGAATATAACCGTGCTAATTTAAACTAAAACTGGTTTGTTTGCTTGTTGCTTTCATTGTTTGCAAATATAAAATTACGAAAATTAATTAAAATTTTTTTGTGTTTTTTCAAATGAGATACTACAAAAGGCAATTGGAACCATAAAAAATATTGGGAAAAAAATACATTTAAAAAACCATTTATGAAAATAAAAATTATAAACATTTTGAAAACATTTTCAATCTTAAACAAATCATCACTTTCTTATTCTATCATTCCCCATAATTTACATTAAATTTTATTGTTTTTCCCGCTTTTATGATAATTAAAATAAAAATGCATGATTATGTTTAACTTTGAAAAACCACTTTAAGTGTACCTGACTTGCATACAAATTTATTACGATTTGTAATGTAAACAGAACATTTAAGCAATGAAAACACATTAAACAAAAAATGTTCAAGAAAAAACAATCACTAAGCAACATTGTTGCAACAATGTTTTATTTTTTATTATTATTGTATACTCATATTTATGTATTGAGATAAGGCACTACACAACTCTTCATGGACTTAAACTATAAACAAAATACGAAAATGACGTTAAATTATATGGCAAAAGTGCATTTTTATACCGCGGTCTTCAATGTGGTTTATATGATGTAGCGGACGATTAAAGTTTTATAAAGGTTACAAATTTCATCAAAACAGTTTCATGGTACAGAAGTTCTACGAGAAGAAAATGTACATTTTGCTTAAAAGGAGGCAAAAAATAAGTTAACAAGGCTTTCATTTTTTTTTTTATTTTACATTATGAAAGATGCAAATCGTGTTAAATTTCATATCTTAATCATTTCATTATTTTTATTATTATTTTTTTCAGTGTTCAGTACATGAGGTCATTTCGGTCATTATCATATATCAACGGTATTAAATGTGTGTAACAGTTTAATTAATATAAATGATTTTTTGTTTTTTTTGTTCTTTCACTTTATATTAGTGGATGATTCAATTCAATTAAGAAAATGTGTTAAAACAAAAAAAGAGACACAAAAACGGTAACATTTTAATGAATTACGAAAAAGTTTAATTTAGATTTGAAAAATAATCAAGTGAAATTAAAGAAAATTAAATAATAATCATCATTTTCAGTCACTTACATTTCCTTTTTTTTAAAACAAATTTCGAATAATAATTTATTTATGAATTTATCAATTCATGAATTCTTCTTTTAATATCGTGATAGACCAATACCAAAATTAACAGTGACGTGTAGTGCAAAAAAACAAAAAAGAGATTTTAATTAGCTACCTAATATATTACTGTAGCAATTGTGCAGATTGGGTTCTTAAATGTTCTTTCATTTTCTCATAGAAAGAAAAAAAATACATATTTGAATGTGTATGTAAAATTATAATGGTACTGGATACGGTTAGTTTGGAACATTTAACAGCTGTTGGAATAATTTGCATTATGGATGGTAAGTGTTTTAAGGTATGGTAAGGTTTTTTATGATATTTTGATTAAAGCTGGTTTCCAGTTGATAATCAAGCAACATATTTCATAAATAAGCCAGATGGTCGTCTTGATGAGGCCCAATCTATGGCGAGATAGATTGATGGAATTGAACCAGATCTAAGGGCGTTACAAATTAAAAATCTGGAAAGAAAAAGTATCGTATCGGGAGACTCACGACAATTAACCAATTAACATTGTTTCTCGAATTCTATGAATCAAAATCGACTGGGAAATTATTGTGGATATTTAATTAGACTTCTAAGAGAACATGGGAAGGGTTAGTTCTATTATGTCTCAATGTTTGGATAAACAAATTGTGAAAATAGGCAAAATCTAGAAATATCTAACCATCAACTGTTCCTGGGTAAATGCTTCAGATTCGAAATTTATTTGATTCTATTTCTTTATTCAAAAATATTTCTTCGTAACTTCAATCTGGTCATCTCATTAAAGAAAAAGAAACCTAAAACACCTATTTCCAATAAAAAAATCATTCTTTTAATGAAATTTTAACAGAACCACAATAATTTGCACCTGCCTAAATCGTTAAAGAATATTTTTTTATTAAAAAATAAACGATAACGCGACCACAAACTGTGCTGATCGGCAATATCTCATTTCACGATATAATGTGTTTAATTAACACCTTTTAATTTTTCTCTGTATTTGAAAAGTATTTTAAAAACCATGTTATGGGCCTAACTCAACTTCAATTTCGAAAAATATAAACAAAGAATATTTTAAAAAATTAAAATAAAAATAAGAAAAGGGTTAACTTGACTCGACCTGACTTGAAAGTGGTATGTTAGAGTGTGTATTAGAAAAAAATAATATAATATTTAAAAAAAAAATAACATTCACATGAAGCTACAAGTAAAAAAAAAGATGAAAAGATATTAATCGTGCCACGCTTTTTATTTATAAAATAAGTGTTTAATGTGGTGTGAACAGAAAAAAAAATGCATGATATCCTCTATATGTTAAAATTTTTACTTAAAAAGCGAGGAGACGGTACTCTTACCATGACAATAATTTGATTTTATACACTTCACACATTGTTATCTCACCTGTATGGAGTTTGTATGTGTTTGAAGTTTAATAATATTTTATTTCCTCAAGTCATTAATTAATTTTTTTCCTTATATTTTCGGGTTATTTGTTTCATTTCTTCACTTAATAATGATTGCACCTTGCATTTACTTTTCATCGTTTCCTTTTATTTCACTTCTAATGTAAAACACAAACATAAACACTAACCAATTATTTGTAAGATACAAGAAAGAAAAACATTATATTAAAATAAAAATTATGGTTATTGATAGTGACGAAGAAGAATCAATCAAAGCCAGTTCTTGCTCATTTAAATAAATAAATGAACTGAGGAATAGAAGAACAACTTAAAAATATATATATATATAAAACACATTTCCTGTCAATATTTTTTGTTATCCAAGTTCTGTCAATTTAAATAAGTGTTAGAGAGATGATTCTTTTCTTGTCATCACCCATGGAATCCTGATTATTTTTTTCATTTCAAATCAGACAACAAGAGTTTCGTTAATGTGTTGATAACTTTAATCAAAATAAATGAACAGGTACATGATAAAAAGTGTTTTCCAGTCAATTTGATACATTTTAAAAATTTAAATTTGTATTAAAAGGAAGTGTTTTTTTTTTGTGTGGCTTAGTTTAACAATCAAAATTAATGTGCAAGCCTAGTGATTTTTGCATTTGATTTGATATGAAAATAAACTCAAGTGATTTGAAAACATTAAGATGAAAAAAATTCTTGATTTTTGGGATTTTAAAAAATGAAATATTTTACAAGAAAAACTTATTCTCTCATTAACGTTTATGACAATTTAAATTGTGATTACTTTTTAATTTTCCGGAGTGAATTTCCCTTTCAAATACAGTTTTACGATTGGATTTCAAAAGAAAGCAAGAATGACAATGCATTCCAAGTTAAGTAACTGCACTTCATTTTTCATTTTACAATCATAGTTGAAATGAAATTTAAAAAAAATCATAGAAAAAAAAGGGAAATTCTTTATTCCTTTTTATTATTATTTTTTATTTCCATTATTATTACTTTATTCATACCGCGACAACGTCTGACTGTGATGACATTTCAATTGTGCTGACTGTTATTGAAATAAATATTTCATTATAAAATCATACAATCATGAGTATTATACGATGTGCATGATCTATTATTATGAAATAAAATAAAAATAATTGAAATACTGCGAGCAGTGATGAGGAAGAATTATAATTTTTTTTGTGTGTGCTTTTATGATGATGATGATTATTATTATTATTATTACAATCAAAATTGCTTGAATACTTTTAAACTGAAATGAAAGCAATAATAGTGTTGCTTTAATTTTTTTTATTATTTTATTTTCCTAGAAAAAATATTCAACGGTATAAATCGGTAAAATATGAAAAAAGATTTTCTACCTATTTAGACATCACGTTCCCTTAATGTTGCATTTAAGTTCAAGTTTTCAAGCAAAAAACGGACCATAGACATGCAATAGTAGTAAATTTTCTTTCGGTAAATCTTTAACATGCCAATAAGTTAATACCAAGATTTAAAACTTTTTCATGGAGAATGTAAAAATGGTGTGTATAAAATAATGCAACAAAAGGATATGAACAAAAATAAAAAGAAGGTTTAAGTTATCGATGAGTTTTATTTTTATATTTAAAAAAAAGTGCTAAATATAGAGAAAGAAATGGTTTAAGTTCATGTTTGAATGTAACGTGTTGCATTTTATATTACTACATAAATTTAAAAGATGAGAAAATTTTCAATGTTGAATTTTTTATTAACGGTCTTGCAATATCAGTAATACCGTGAAACATCTCAAAAGTTAGTCAATACCAGTGTAGGTACATCCCTAAGACGACGAATTAAAAGTTTGTAGACTTGGGCCTTTGGATCAGAGTATTCATGCTCAGTAGAGAAGCATGATCCTCATGTGAAAGTTAGCCCAACCAAGACCTTGAAGAGTTTCTGAACTGATTTAAGTAGGCTCACAAGTCACAGAAATTCTATTTTATAATTTTGTTCAAAGCATTTTCATACAACTTCTAATCAGAGCAGTGTTTAAATTCTTTTCTCAAAAGTTAAATTGTATCATATTCTATTAAACCTATTAGTGTTTACTCTGTCTCTTAACACTGTAACTTAAAAACCTCCGATTGTGAAAAAAATGCTTTACTCGATGCACGCTCCTTAACATGGCGCTTACAGTGCGTTAGCAGGAAGACATTTTATTTGTCATTCTTTGAAAACGTCGAGAGTCTTGTAGTCTGATTTTGTGGTGTATGATATGTTTTAAACTCACACTGCATCACTTCCTAAAACATTGTAAAGTGAAAAAAAGTTCTATATTATTATTTTATTATTACAAAACTAAAGTGAAAAACAATGTTGAACAAGCATAAACAAAATGAAATTAAATTAATACATGCATATTTTTTTATATTATACCTGAATATCAAACGAGGGAATATGTAATGTAGGCAAATAATGAGTTAAAAATAAAGACTGATCATCATTTGATAGTTTTAGTCATCTAAATCATATACGGTTACTTACATTCTGTGATTAAGATGGATTTTTGCAATTAAATCTCTCTAAAAGTACTCAAAGGTTTTGTGGTAATTTTTTCAGTGTATTTATAAGATAATTTTTTAATTCAATACTAAAAGCAATAAAATTATGCAAACTCACTCAAATCAATTATTTATTGCCTTGCCCATGTGCATTGGTATATTGAAAGTTTTATTTATTTCTGTTACGAAAATTGATTGATAATAAAACTTAATAGTGATATTTGACCTAGATTGGTGTTTTTCATAATTTATTTGCGTCTAGTGATAAAACGATTAGCATAAAAGAATTTTGATACATAAAAATTTAAGAGATAAAAAAACAATGAATTCCCTTTGGTAATTTAAAACCGAATTTATTTCAGCACAAAAAAATGTAAAACGGTAAAAGTATTGTATTTAAATTTATCGTATAATTTTCTTTCTTATCAACGCACAAAGCACATATTTACCAAAATGATTGATGGTGAAATAAAGATATATTTATTCCAAAAATATATATAAACACATGTTAAAAGGAAGCAACAAAAAAAAAAATAAAACGAACAGGCCCAAGAACAATATCTTATTATATTGTTGAATTAATTTTGATTGTTTTACCAAAATTTTTAACCGTTTAATTTCAGCTTTTCTGTGCATCGAGGACATGCTTTTCAATGTCAATCGCATGTCGAAGTATATAAATTTGAAATTTAAAGTTGAGATAACTTTCTCTGCATAAAATATGTATCAATTTTTTTCCAGCTCATTTTTGGATCGACATTGTTAATATAGTCATTATTTGTTCTTATTCTAACATTGTTTCTTATAAAATTTAAATGCAAACATTTAATGGTTTTTGAAATGCAAAGTTTAAATTTGATGATATTTCAAGTGAGTTGCAAGTAAATTTCAATTAAAAATTTGTTAACAACATTTTTTGACAGAATTCTGATTCAACAGTTTCATTCTCTGTGTATTGTAAATCTCCGTTAAATAAGGTATATAATAAATTATATTTAAATTTTCATATGAAATGCAAGTCAGAAAGAAAGGGCAACAAAAATAAATATGAAAAAAAATGAAAAATTTAAATCAGATAGCGGCAAATGTGATACCACGTAATTATCTTGTTGTCAGAAGAATAAAAATTTGTGTATTTTTTGTTTGCTCCTCAATTCGTCGTCGCATCATCATGGTTTGTTGTATTTATTTTTTTTTTTTCAATATTCTCATACAATTTTTTTTTCTTTCTTGGGATCAACGTATAAAATATTATTATTTTGATTGCCCTTCAGTTATTTTGTTGTTTTGTTTATTCAATCATCGCAAAAATGTTCACATATATTACACGAGTATGATATGAAGAAGTATTAACCAAATGTTACGCAGTAGGATCTGTTTGTTAAAATTATTATGAATTTAAATGAGGATAAGTAAAGTAAAAATAATTTTTAAAGGAAAGATTACTAAAACACGAAAAGTTTTACTTATTTCAATTCATATGCTGTATATTTGGATCTGAAAGCTTCATCTGATTGCTCAAGTTTTAAATGTGATAGTGGTCTTCAATTATGAAATAAATGCCTATTTTTTAAGCATCGGATCCCTTTTTAAAGCATTGCTTCGTGCTAAGTGTTCAGATCAAATTTCAGAGATTCAAAATTTGTTCTTTAATGAAAACAAAAATCATTAAATTTTAATAGTTACAAATTGCAATCAGCAATAAATACAGAAGCTGCAAAATGAAAACATTAAAAGAACTATATGATAAAGAAAGCATAAAATAAATATAAAACTTGAAATTTACATATATGCCAAAGTCAATTTAAATTTAAAGTGAATATAAAAAAATTTCATCGTTTTTGGATTGAAATGTGCTGAGTTTTCTGAAAAGAATTGTTTTTTTTACATTTTCTTTTCAAAAAATATTTCTGAGGAAACACACTAAACATGCAATTCAAATAAATTTATATAAAAAAAAGAAATGGTGTCTTGACTTGTTTGTTATTAACATCAAACAAATGCATGTTTTACAACAATAATGTAACAATCAAAAAGTAAAGTAAATGAAAAGATATTGAAGAAAAGGGCAAAAAGAGACTAAAATGTGATGGAATGTGCTGTTTGTTACATGTTGATGAAAACAAAATAATATAAATATATATACAAAGAAAATTACAAGAAGAGCAAAAGAGAGTCAGAATTAAAACCAAAGCATTTGCAAGTTTTATTTCTGCATAAAATATACTCTAAAATAAATCGAATAATAATAATATAAAATTTATACGACACACGCACTCACTCAATCCATTTAGCATTTACTTGATGCATGTAATATGTTTGCTTGCTGCTGGAGCAACTTGATTGGTCGTCACTAGTTATTTGATGGATGAGGAAACACAATAATTTAACAAATAAACAACAAAACAAATATGGCATACAATTATTTTGTGTGCTTGTGTCAAGAATTGTGCAAATGGTATTATTTGTAAAATATTATGTTTGTTGTAAAATGTAAATTGATAAGATGGGTGCTTAGGGTATGGGCGAACTTGATAATGATGATTGTATTATTAAGAGTTTAAATATAAATCAGGTTTTTTTTTCAGGACAAATTTTTCAAATTGAAGAAGAATGGGCTTTAGAATTCAAAAATGCAAAATTACATGATTTGGCTTATAGATGAACATGATTTTTGAAAGTTAACCTCTTTCATACCGCGAAGCATTGAATTTAAGCAATACTACGGCGTATAAAATCGAGAAAGACAACCAAGGAGTACAAAAGAGCAAGAAAGAGGAAAAAATGTTAAATTGCTTCTGAAAAACCCTTCCTTCCGAATTTGGAAAAATAGAAAATATAATTTTAGGTCATTGAAACTTGTATTCCAGTGAAATTTTGAAAAGTTGAGTTATTGACCGTTATAAAAAATGGACATGGCGAGTGTTTTTGCTGCCGTTTAAACTTTGACTTTAAGCTATGTAACGATCTTTTTATTATGATCCCATCTGTTAGATTGTTTGATTCACAATGTTTCTGTTTTCCATAAACATAAAGAAAATTAATGATTCCATACAAAATAATTTAACATCATTAAAAATAAAATTAATGACGGAATCATTCTTAAATGTGCCTCGTTAATTTAATTGAAGCTCCTTCGTTACTTTGTATGGTATTTTAAGTAAAAAAAATTGAAATAAAATAAATTTCCTGAGGCATTCACTTTATCATTGTCTACAACTTAACTCAATCTTATACCTTCATTTTAGATAATTCATTTAATCTACCATCTAAATGACAGTCATGAAAGATGTACATAATCTCTCATACACACAAAAATAATTTGTCATTAAAAATTAACGAATTACGTTTCCAATCATATGACTTAAATCACACCCGTGTTGACACATGCTTGACAATAAATGAGAAATGATCCTTGCCAGTGATTACAGTTCTGTAAACCAATATATTTAAACTGTAATATAAAAAATTAAAAAAAAAAAAACAAATAATAATTGTATAAAAAAATAAATACGTGAAATGTAAAGAGAGAATGATGAAACGAAAAAAAAATATAAATACGCGTATTAATTTCAATTGATAAAATCTTTATCCCAATTCTTCGAGTTCTCCAGTTAAAAAAAATATAATGATATGATAGAATTTTTTCTGTTTATATGACGGACAATCATTTTACATTTATGACAGATGCAATTTATTATATTTTCAATTAAATCGATCATCATTTATATTTCATTAATGATACATTAATAAAAAATAAAAAAAAATTGTTGCGTGCCCATACGATAAAATAATAATTTTTTGGAACGAATCAAGTTTTAGTAGTTGAATGTAGTGAGGGAAGTGATTATCATCATAACTTTTGTCTTCATATGATTTTTACTCATTCTTTTGATATTGTGATGGTGATTATTATTTTATTTTTTTATGATTGAGGTGCGGACGATGTTTTATTTACCATGAAATCTGTTTAATGGTGTGCAAATTATATCAGGAAGCTTTTTCCTGTATATTTAACATGCTTATTCGAAACAGTAAAATTTACTCTGATCATTTCCGATCATAAGTCAATTTAATATCAGTCAAACCTATCCAAGACCTAAAAAATATTTTAAAGCTTGAGAGTCAAAAATTTCAATTCAAAGAGTATTAAGATGTTAAATTACATGTTTCTCAACTTTTTTTCTCATTTTGCATCTGTCTTTCATGTGTTTTTTTATAACAAGCAAAACTCTTGCACCCATAAAGTATAAATAAATGTTTGTGTCATAAATCAAATAAACGTTTTTTTTCTC